>JBBPBX010009127.1:0-10940 GCA_038048925.1 Garcialebias charrua | reverse complement strand
TATATATATATATATATATATATACATATATATATATATATATATATATATATATATATACATACATACATACATACATACATGCATATGCAGTCACATGCACATCTACATATCTACATACGATACCTGCATGTGCATCCCTGCATCTATTTGTGTGTGGTTATGAGCATGCATAAGTGTATAAGGCTTCTCTAATAGAACATTCAATAGTGACCGCGAAGCATCAGAGACCCGACCCCCAAGACCCGAGGCAGACAAGGGGGGGACCAGAGCCCAAGACCCCAAGAGGGACCCCGAGCACAGAGCCCCCAGGACCACCCAGACAGGATGAACCACACGCCCACCCCCCAGATCCGACCATAGGGGAGAACCGGAAGAGCCCCACCAGCGACTACACACAATGACCCCCCGGGGCCTACAGCGACATACTCACAGACCCCTGCCGGAACCCGTTGCACCGATGTAGCCCCAGGGCTAGGCACCTAGGCCCGGGCACAGAGGACGCACACCCCTCAGGTCCCGGCCCAACAGGACCAGAGGTCCCGAGCCCCACCAGGCAGCTACCAGGCCTAGCCGACCGAGGGTCCCAAGCGCGCCGGCAGGCAAAGGCACACCCCACTAGGGGGCCGCGTGTCAGGGGTGCGACACCTAGCACCACCAGCTGTATCAAAGAGGGGGCAGTCGAAGTCCCGGCCTGACAAATAATCATTCATACACAGACACAATCACACAGACCCACCCTCATCTTCACCTTCACTCACTCAAAGACATACAATAATGACACATTCCATTCATATTCCCGATACGCACTCTATACCCCCCAGGTATAAGACATGTACCTGTCCCCTACATGGGGCAGCCCACGCCCAAACCCAGGAGGTAGACCCATTCATTCTGGGGTGGAGAGGAGCAGACATCCAAGATCTGGCCCAACCCAAGCCCAGCCCACAGGACACGACACCCGAGTCCAAGCTGCCCCAGGGATAGCATGGCGCCAGCCCCGTCCACGGCAAACCCCCAGGCTCTGAACCCCCCATAGTCCAGGACAGTGGTGTAGTCTACATTTTTGTAGTGGGTATACTGTGCCTAGAGACAAAAACCTGTCCGGAGGACCTACTTAATTTTTCCTTTTTCTACCTAGATTACTGAGATGAATCAGGACATTTAGAGACAAAAATGCAATGTAGTGCAATGTAATTGACAATTTATTTTGAATTTTAAGCATATTTAACATTGCAAAATGTCTGTGATGCTTACATTTTAATAAATGCACAACAAACCTGAGCCTGATGACTGGATCTTGAAGGAGGCCCACTCCTCCGATATGGAGACCCTCTTTTCAGTCAGGACACCAGTTGACGTTATGGTACTGCAAACAGCACATCCTGCAGGAAGTAAATAAAAATTGTCATAATTGTATATTTTTTAATATTTCCTGATACCAGTAATAATACTAGAATCTACTGATTCACTAGACTGTAAGCATGTGTCGACAATTACATTCATTATTACCTTTCATTATTACTTGCATACACTTTTGCATTATGACCAACTAAAACGTGAAAATGAAATGATCACACACACACACACACACACACACACACACACACACACACACACACACACACACATATATATATATAATTTCTCATATAATATACTGTACTAAACTTTTGAAAGATATGATTATCAGTGTAAATGTCTTGCTTTACTGAGAGGTCAGTAAAGGTCATCTCTGGAACAGTTCAAAAGTACACAGGTGTATCAAAGTGGACACGGTCATGCCCACTACATCTCCCCCCTTTTGGAAGCCATCACCAGTCCTTGGGGATGTGTCACTTTTGGTAACATGCTCAAGACCATTTCCTGTAAACCATCTCTCCATCTTTCCTCCTATTCTTTTCCCTCAAATTTTAAGCTGGAAACTAATTAAGTTAAAGAGCCCTCAGACTAAATATGTTTAACACCCTGTATTTAGGTCTGTTGTGTTGTAATTCAAGTGTGCTGACGTATTAAATTGAAAGAAAGTGAAATCATGTCAATCAAGTGTAATGGTGTTAATTTAGTGATTTATTTTAAATAAATGGTAGTGTCTTTGGCATACCAACTAAGTTAACGTCTCTGTCACTTGTAGTGGACCTACCCAGGGTCAAACTAAGGTTTTTGAACTGTTCCAGAGATGACCTTTACTGACCTCTCAGTAAAGCAAGACACTTACTACAAATCATTCCATTAGCTGTAATCTGAGTCACATAGTCACCAAAAGAGACTATTTCTATCTTTGATTTTATTCTAATGTAATCAAAAGAATAACTTTTGTCATTTTCATGATATATGTTATATGCTGTTATTCTTTTAATATGTAGTATTATTGTGTTGCTTGACCAAATGAAAGTGTCTACTCAAAATATCTATGACAAAGTTGAATGAGGTGTCAGATTGACTTGCTCAGGAGTTGTTTTTGTTGAGTTCAGCTGAAACTCTCGGTAGCGTCGAGATGTCTCCTCTCTTTCAGACACTTTTCCAAAACATTNAATGAGATGTCAGATTGACTTGCTCAGGAGTTGTTTTTGTTGAGTTCAGCTGAAACTCTCGGTAGCGTCGAGATGTCTCCTCTCTTTCAGACACTTTTCCAAAACATTCCTCTTTGTTATCTAAGCAGACTTGCTGTCAACCTTGAGTTTTTCACTTCACGTTTTCACACTCCTCTGGGCCCACGGACCAATGAGGAAAGTGTGTTCTAATCTCAACATTTTTGAGTAAAAGCGTTTGTTTGCAAGAACGCTTCAGAGTTTGGAAGGAACGAGAAAGTTCCTGATGAGTTTCTGGGAGCTTCAAAAGAGATGTGAACCTTCCCAAAGAGCTGAATGACCACCAGTCACGCGCTAAGGACTCGTCATCCAGCTGGGACTGATAACATGTTGTTATGGGTCCACTTCGAACGAGCGTAAGCTCAAAACTTTGTTTATTCCTTCCTGGAATAAGTTTATCTTGAAGTCAGAGGCCAGGAGCTGACATATTCTCTGATGACCAAGCGGAAACCAGGAGACGTTGAAACGTAAACTAGAACCAGTTTTGGACGTGCTGGGACTAAAGGACTCTGTGCATCTGAAGGCTGGTGTCATTTCTTTATCAGACTCGTCGTCGAAAGGTAAAGAGCTGTTTACAAAACGTACCTGGATTTTAGCAGAAGTCGGATGGAAGTGTCACTTCTGGTATCATGCTCAAGATAATTTCCTTTAAACCCTCTCCCATCTTCCTCCTATCTTTTTCTCTCAATCTAAGCTGGAAACTATTTTAAGCTAAAGAGCCCATCAGACTAAATATGTTTAACACCCAATATTGAAGTCTGTTGTGTTAAATTTAAGTGTGCTGACGTATTAAATTGAAAGAAAGTGAAATCATGTCAATCAAGTGTAATGGTGTTGATTTTAGTTGATTTATTTTAAATAAATGGTAGTGTCGCCTGGCATACCAAACTAAGTCAATGTCCATTGTCACTCTATAGCTCTGTTTATTTATCCATCATAAAGATCACAGAAATATTGGGTAAACTGAAAAAGAAAAGAATCCGTGAAATTACTATTCAATCTGAATAAGTAAGTTAATTAAAGCTCCACTGACATGTTCTTTTAACTTTTCAAAAAATGGCACAACATATATAAATATTAAGATAGACCTCTGACCGTTTTTGCTAAAATAATGTTAAATGAATGAAAATTTCTCTCAAAATAGTTTAAAATTAGCGCCGTTTGTTTAGACCGTAAATCCGGATCTTCCGGTCACGTGTCAGCATTCCCGTTTCTGACGTCACGTCCGATACTGAACTCTGCTCAAACGACAAAAATATAGACGCATCCGTCGAATTTAGCCATTTAAAACTACATTATAGCGAAGCCAAATCGCTATAATGTAGTTTTAAATGGCTAAATTCGACGGATGCGTCTATATTTTTGTCGTTTGAGCAGAGTTCAGTATCGGACGTGACGTCAGAAACAGGAATGCTGACACGTGACCGGAAGATCCGGATTTACGGTCTAAAAAAACGGCGCTAATTTTAAACTATTTTGAGAGAAATTTTCATTCATTTAACATTATTTTAGCAAAAACGGTCAGAGGTCTATCTTAATATTTATATATGTTGTGCCATTTTTTGAAAAGTTAAAAGAACATGTCAGTGGAGCTTTAAGGATAAAGAGGTCAGCTTAATACTGACCCCTGTTAAAATCCTTTAGTTACATCTGGGTGGCACTATATGTGTTTAAAGACACAATATATGGTCTCCCTCATGTTTCCTTCACACTTAATGGCTTTATTTATTTATCCATCATAAAGATCACAGAAATATTGGGTAAACTGAAAAAAGAAAAGAATCCGTGAAATTACTATTCAATCTGAATAAGTAAATTAATTAAGGATAAAGAGGTCAGCTTAATACTGACCCCTGTTAAAATCCTTTAGTTACATCTGGGTGGCACTATATGTGTTTAAAGGCACAATATTTGTCTCCCTCATGTTTCCTTCATCAGACTATTTTAAAATTATCAAGTCATAATATGTTAATGTTGGAAATATATCAATTAAACCTTATATACAAATTGGTTCCCATATTTTTTTATATTTACCTAATTTTTTGTTCCTCCATTCCAACCAGGGATGTCTGTTTTTAAATTCCCGAGCCTGACTTTCACTCCACAAGGCTGGCCAATTTGGATCTAAAAATGAAACAAGGAGTTTTAAAACAGAGTAAAAAGCATAGCATTTTGTTGATTATTGGAGTGACAGACTTTGTCACAAACAAATCATTTTTATATTCACATATTTATTTATATGAAATGTTACTGTAAAATTCTGGACAGTAACCGTGTTTCCATCAAGGTTTCTTGATGCGCATTTTGGAGTTTGGCATCAGAAAAGGTCGATAAAAACATGCAGTTACTTGCTGCTTGAGCTAGCTTCAGCTAACTTGTACTAGCCAACACTTACCTGGGGAAATGCAGATATCAACCTCATTATGGCTGGTTTCGGCCGTCGAACTGGTAGGTTCTTCTAATGTTGTCTCTGTAGCTTCGGGTTCAGCTGGTTTATAAAAACATTCAAAAAGTGTAGCTTGTTTCCTTTTCATTTTGAGTCTGTCGTCGTTAGCGAAAATGCTCTACCACACCGTCTGTCCCCTGCATCCCGAGCAGCCAATCATAAAGGAGCTTCTTAAGAAACCAATCACAGAGCAGAGAACTATGGTAGTGAGCTCAGCTCAGCCAATGGCTGTGAGCCTCACGTACAACAGAGGAACACGAAACTATGGCAGCCGCGAGAGTCGGAGTGAAGAGTCCTTATGAGCAAACATATAATCTATCTTTATGCAACGCGTGTTTGTTGTCACGTATCATTGGGCACATTTAAGTGGTTATACGGAAATCCCCAAGCTTTACTAGTGGGTATACGGCGTCTACCAGCGTATCACGTAGACTACACCACTGGTCCAGGACAACACCCAACGGCCTACCTTCTACCGGACCCCACTCCCGGAATGGCAGCCAGGGAACCAGGGGGTAGCAAGAGAAAAAAAAACATAAGACCCCGACACACACCCCCCGCCCCCAGATGTGCTGTTGATGTGTGTTGTTGTAAAGTGCTATTTAAAAAAAAGGAAATAAGTCAAAGTCAAAGTCAAAGTCAACTTTATTGTCAGAACTGCAATATGTACAGGACATACACAGGACCGAAATTGCGTTTCTCTCAGTCCCTCGGTGCAACAGTAACCATCTAAACACTAAACACTAAAACATTTAATAAACATAAGCATAAAATAGTAAAAGTGTAACACTGTCCTGAGTTTTTTCATAATAGTATAAAAGTATGAAAATTTACACCAACACTGAAACACCAAACACCCCTGAAACACCAAACACCCAATGAACATAAGCATAAAATGAAATAATAAAAGTGTAATACTGTCCTGAGTTTTTGCATAGTAGTATAAAAAGTATAAAAAGTATATCTATAAAATAAACTGAAGGTTAATAATAATAATAATAATGAATTCAATTTATAACGCGCTTTTCATTAGTGAAAATCTCAAAGCGCTACACACATTGAATGCTACACACATTCATACACCGGTAGCGGCAGACTACCATGCAAGGTGCTTTCCAGTCCTACCGGGAGCAACTCGGGGTTAAGTGTCTTGCCCAAGGACACAACAACACATGGTGTGGGGAACCGGGATTCGAACCGCCAACCTTCCGATCGGGGGACGACTGCCATTACCACTACGCCACGGCCGCCCCTATTCTAGGTTCTAGCATTGACATTTGCAAAGAGTGGCACAGCAGCATATAAGTTAATGTACACAGTACAGGTAGTCCCCGACTTACGAGCGCTCTGACCTACGAGGTTCCGGACTTACGAGCTGGCGAATTTTTGGAAAAAACGCAAAAAATACCGAGTTTTTCTGTGTTTTTTCACCACAGTTCGTTAGCTAAACATGTGGACACACGTTTCCGATCATTTTTATGCACTCGTAAGCAGTTTTTCGATGAAAAACGAGTGTTTGTAGTCGCGCTAGCAAAACCGTTCCAACTTACGAGCGAAATTCCGGACTTACGAGACACGTGGCGGCCGTTCCAAGTTACGAATTTTCGCTTTACGAGCGCCTCGGAGGAACGGAACTCGCTCGTAAGTCGGGGACTACCTGTATATGTATGAGGTAGTTGATGTTGGTATAGAGGCAAAGTGGCATATGCAGTGAGGCACATAAGGCACATTTGGCATCCTTAGATAAGGCTAGTCAGAGAATGCTGTATATGTATCTGCAGTAGTGTAGATAAAAGTAGTGTAAATGTAAACAGTAGTAATAAATGTAAAGCAGTAGTAATAAATGTAAACCGTATTAATAAATGTAAACAGTGAATGTAAACAGTAGTATGACTATAGGCAGTAATGTAATACAAACATTAGTGCAAATATGAGAAGTAGTGCAAACTGAATGAGTACATGACCGAGAGTTTAGTGAATAACCCGTTTGATGACACAGGGTCCAGTGTTAAAAACTTTGTGTTGAGTGGTAATGTGTGAGAAAGTTTTTTGTGTTAACTGGGCCTTCCTAAAAGCAGAGAAGAAACCCAAACAGGACTCCAGCCAGCCATCAGGTGAAAAGAAGGAACCCAGACCCAGACCAGTGGTCATTCCGTATGTTGCGGGAGTTTCAGAGACATTGAGACGTTTATTTTCTAAACACAACGTCCCAGTGGCTTTTAAACCCCAAAATACATTACGGCAAAGACTGGTTCATCCCAAAGATCCAGTCCCCCGGCACAAACAGAGTAATATTGTGTATGCTGTTCAGTGTCAGGAGGGCTGTGATCAGTCTTATATCGGGGAAACTAAACAGCCACTGGCCAAAAGGATGGCCCAGCACAGAAGATCAACATCATCAGGTCAGGACTCTGCGGTCTACACTCATCTCCAGGCCAGCGGTCACTCTTTCAGGGATGAAGATGTTCACATCCTTGATAGAGAGGAACAATGGTTTGAGAGAGGAGTAAAGGAGGCCATCTTTGTGAAAAGAAACCGTCCATCATTAAACAGAGGTGGAGGCCTCCGGGTTCAACTGTCCCCCACTTACAATGCTGTTATTGCTAGTATCACTCAGCCCTCTGTGAATAGCAAACAACCATCAGGGTGTTAACGATCCATCGTCAGGCTGATGGTCCTCCTTGATCATGTGAGCAGCTGGTTTCGGCTGTCATCAGCCAACTGGTTGATCCACTGTGGGAGGGTGCTATTTATAAGACTGAGCTGAACACAGCTTCTCAGACTGAGGAAGTCTTTCGGACGAAAGACGAAACGTTTCTACAGTTTTTTTTGCTTTGTTTTGTTTTGTTTTTTGAATGTCCAGAGGACCAGACTTAGCTTTTTTGGATTTTTCTACCTGGATTATTGAGCATGCATCAGGGTTTTTTGTGTTAAGGCAGTTCAAATGGGAGGGGAGGCAGAGCAGGCAGAGTGTTTAGCATTCTGACTGCCTGATGAACAGAGCTGTCTCTCAGTCTGCTGGTTCGAGCCTGGAGACTCCTCAGTCTCCTCCCTGATGGCAGCAGTCTGAAGCAGCTGTGTAGTGGGTGTGTGGGATCACCTGCCATGCAGTGGGCTTTCCGAGTGAGGCGTTTGCTGTGTAAGTCCTGCAGTGAGGGCAAGGAGGTGCCGACGATCTTCTCAGCTGCTTTCACGATGCGCTGGAGGCTCTTGCGGCATGATGCAGTGCATGCACCAAACCACACCGTGATGCAGCTGGTCAGGACACTTTCTATGGCACCCCTGTAGAAGGTGCACATGATGGGGGTTGAAGCTCCAGCCCTTTTCAGCTTGCGGAGAAAGTAGAGGCGCTGGTGAGCCTTCTTGGCCAGTGCTGCAGTGTTCCTGCTCCAGGACAGGTCCTTTGAGACGTGCACTCCCAGGAACTTGGTGCTGTCCACTCTCTCCACTGCGGTGCTGTTGATGGTCAGAGGGGCATGTTGTGCATCCCTCTTCCTGAAGTCCACGACAATCTCCTTTGTCTTCTCCACGTTGAGAGTGAGATTGTTGTGTCCGCACCACAAGGCCAGGCGGCTCACCTCGTTCCTGTAGTCCGTCTCATCGTTGTTGCTGATGAGACCCACCACTGTTGTGTCGTCCGCAAACTTGATGAAGTGGTTGGAGCTGTATGATGGTGTGCAGTCGTGTGTTAGCAGGGTGAATAGAAGGGGGCTCAGCACACATCCTTGTGGGGCCCCTGTGTTCAATGTGATGGTGCTAGATGTGTTACTCCCGATCCGTACTGTCTGTGGTCTCCCGGTCAGGAAGTCTAGCAGCCAGTTACACATTGAGGTGTTCAGCCCCAGACTGTCCAGTTTAAGGATGAGCTGTTGGGGGATGATGGTGTTGAATGCTGAGCTGAAGTCGATGAACAGCATTCTGACATAGGAGTCTTTCGTGTCCAGATGTGTGAGAGCTGTGTGGAGTCTTTCGTGTCCAGATGTGTGAGAGCTGTGTGGAGGGCAGAGGAGATGGCATCATCGGTTGAGCGATTAGGTCGGTATGCAAATTGGAAGGGATCCAGGGAGGCAGGGAGGACAGATGTGATGCTTTTCATGACTAGCCGTTCAAAGCACTTCATCAGGATGGGGGTGAGTGCTACTGGGCGATAGTCATTGAGGCATGCGGGCGTTGCCTTCTTTGGGACAGGGATGATGGTGGTGGCTTTGAAACAGGTGGGGACGATGGCCTGGCTCAGTGAGATGTTAAAGATGTCCGTGAAGACCGCTGCGAGTTCCCCTGCACAGTCCTTCAGCACACGACCAGGTATGTTGTCAGGACCAGAGGCCTTCCGGGCATTAATCTTGATAAATGATCGCCTTACGCTGTCTGAGGACAGCGCCAGCACCTGGCCATCAGGAGAGGGGGGGAGTTTATGTGCAGGTGTGCTGTTACTTGCCTCAAACCGAGCAAAGAACTCATTCAGTTCATTCAGCGTAGAGGTTGAGCTGTCACAGGTCTGGGGGGGGGGTTGTAGTTTGTGATGGTCTGTATTCCCTGCCACAGACTGCGTGTATCCTTGCTGTCCTTGAAACGGTGAGCTATTTTCCTGGAATACTGCTCCTTGGCCTCTTCTTATGCCCAGATCCAGGTTCTTTCTGGCTGCCTTCAGGCCCACCTGATCTCTCCCTTTGAATAAGAAGGAGCAGAGGCTGGCATTATGCCAGTTTTCCCTCCACCCCAACTCTAATCCAAACCCTTACTGTCTAAATGCATCATTGAAAGTGAGCAAAGGCTCAAGGGGCGAGAGTAGTGTCATCCCGCCACCCATAGCCATAGTGCCCACCCCAAGTTCCTATGGCCGTGGCAAAACCAGGAACAAGTCTCCCCTGGGTCATTTTGAGTTATTTACAGAATCTGAAAGTGTGGGTTCTAAGCTATCCGATGATGCCAAACACATGGCACTCAAAAAAAAAATGAAGAAGATACAGCCATTTCAATGTTGGCAATCTGCAAATAAGATTAGGGAGAAAACAGGCCTCAAAGTTTTAGAAGAATGTCCTCATTCCAGAAGCATTACCTGGGGGTGTTAACAATTGCTGTTCATTTACATTAATTTGCCTTAACCCTAACCCCCAGCACTGACTGTCAACACAGACTCTGCCTAGGAAGGTGTGCAGAACTTCAGCTTTGCTGGCAAAATTCATTTTGATCTTTTGAAAAAAACAAGAAAAAAACAATTGTATTTTATGTTATTGTGACATGTTTTACACATTAATAATGTTGATTGTTGTGTCACAGAGTTATTGTTACAGCCCACCCCAAAAAATAAGGGTCACATCTAAGGAGAAGACAGAAACTGAGTAAACTCAGGAGATGCTTATGTTGCATCTGATGAGGTTAGAAAGGGGAAAACCAAAAGAAAATAATGCTTTACACATGCCAAACTCCTGCACAGTGTGGCGGACCACTAGGGGAAGTTACTCACACCCAGAGGACAGGATGTTGTATACCGAGGACAGGAAGTGGTATTGTGAAAAGGTTTCATGTGTAAGGTGCGGTTTTGGCGCTTACCGAGTTGGTGTTGGAGTTGAATAAAGTGAAGTCCTACGTACAGATCCGGTGTCGTCTTTTCCACTCCACCACACTGGTGACCCCGCGAACCGAACATGTCAAGTTCTGAAGATGGAGCCAGCTCTTCTCTGAGGTCTGCTGCTGTGGAACCTCCACCGGCCGCCCCGCTTGCCTTTTCGGTGGCCGTTAAAATCCCGGACTTCTGGCTGCATGATCCTCCTTCATGGTTCATCCACATTGAAGCACAATTTGCTCTGCGTGGGATTTCATCTGACGACACAAAATACCACTATGTGGTCGCCTCGCTGGATCTGCTGTCCACCTGGCGGGCGATGAGCCTGCTCCGAGAC
>JBBPBX010009126.1:35276-60776 GCA_038048925.1 Garcialebias charrua | reverse complement strand
TCATCAACTCCCTCTCCTAACAAAGGCGAAAAGAAACAGACCTTTCAACCTGACAAACCACAAAGTGGGGGTATCCGCGGGAGAAAGAAACCAAAATGGTTCAGATCGAACCAGATGGGTGAAAACCAAGGTCAATCGGTGGGTGGACTTCAAAAGAAATTGAAGGATGGGGACCTATACTCATGTAACTATGCGTTGTCCCAACAGACACCCCCGAGCCTTGGAACTGCACCTCCCGCGCCTCGAACAGAACAGTTCGAAATAGGCAAGGAGTCACAAATGTCCCGAAACAATGGCCCAACACCTCTATGCTCGGAAGAGACAGAGGAAGTAAGTAGTTTGTCAGTAGATTTGAATGTTGCTGTGCTTGACCAACCTGATACAATGAGTGGCATTATCATTGATAATGACACTATCAACATTGACCAACCTGGAGCGATGTGTAGCACTGTCTTTCACAAAGACTCAGAGCACACAAATAACTCAGCGCACACTACTTCTGACATTGCCATGGATGTTGACAGCAAACCAATTGCTGACACACAACAACATCCTGAAGGTCATGATGCTGACAGCCAACAAGATGCTGACAGTAAACAAGATTACACAGCCAGAGTCACACGTGAACAGAAACGTGGACAAAGACCTGTGAGGTTTCTGTGTAACTTTATGCAAAGGGGGGTGGCTAAGAAAGCCTACCTGCCCATCACACTGGAAGGTGTCCTTGAGCGTGAAGCCCTCCTGGATGGCAGTTCTGATATAACTATTATGTCGGCCAAGCTGTTCGAGGAGCTGAGGACCGCCGCCAACGGTGTTGACGGGCAAATACCCTTTGAGGAATGTGCTATTGAGCTACAGGGTCTCGCAGAGACGAGAACAACCCTAACAGCCATAGCTATGGTTCACATGCAGATTGGCAAAACGACACTACACCACCCAGTGTATGTGTCCACACTTGACTCATTCCCATTTCTGGTTGGCCAAGACTTTATAAACCGTTTTGAAGCGATTATAGATTATGGTCAACAGGAAATGTGGGCAACAGTGAGAAAACCCCTGCCAATAAAAGTGCCTCCTCGTTGTGGTACAGACTGCCTAACCGCAGGTACCGCAGTGGCCACGAGGGACTCCCCAACCGTGGTCACAAGCCCGGTTAGTGAACCTTCAACTACAGATGAGACAGTAGAGACTCAACAGTTGGACCAGACTCTGGCCCGACAAGAGAACCTCCTCTGCGAGCTGACACAGTCAGCACTCACTGAACACTACCTACCACAGGTAGTGAAAGGTGTTGAGATCCAAGGATCCTACACCGAAGAGGCTGTACTGTCCTATGGGACAGGTAATTCAGCTATCAGCCAAGCTTTCGATGAAACCTTGGTTCAAGGACATGTGAGTCCTGGAAGTGGCAGTCCGCGACATGCTGACAGTCACTTGGATTTCAGTGTCACAGATTTTGAGGACCCCTCCTCCAACAAAAGGGGGGTGTACTCTCACTCTCTACCACAGGTAGTAGACTGTGTGGAGGTCCGAGGATCCCACACCACAGACGCTGTACTGTCCTCTGGGACAGGTACTTCAGCCATCAGCCAAGCTTTCGATGAAACCTTGGTTCAAGAGCTTTTGAGTATAGGACTACTCAGAGATGACATAGTTCTTACAGACTCAAAGAGCACCTCTTCAGTCATGAAGTGGGAAGACACACATCACAACGACAGTGACGCACCGCGGTCTGACCAGTCAGACACACCAGCGACTGCGCCGACAGTTGTGACACACCTGAATTACGCAGAAAGAGGTAAACGTACGGAGAAACGTTGGCCGAAGCCTATGAGGTTCCTGTACAAGCTTCCCGATACACTGCGTGAACGGCTTAAACCAAACCATGGCATCTTAACTCGTGCCCAAGGCCTTGACAATCTCAAGGTCCCCACCAATCTCAAAGAACTACAAAGTTTTCTTGGCGTGTGTAACTACTCGAACCAGTTCATAGAGAACTATGCAGACCTTGCGAAGCCACTGACTGAACTCCTAAAGAATGGCTTTCCATTCGTCTGGACTGACAAACAGCAGCAGGCAATGGACGCTCTTATAGACAGGATCAAGTCAGCCCCATGTTTAGTCTACCCAGACTACAACAAAGAGTTTTACTTGGAAGTGGGCTTCTCAGCTCATTGCATAAGTGCAGGTCTGTACCAGATACACGACAGAGACAAACGTGTAGTAGCCTACGCCAGCAAAACGATGGCAGGCCCCGAGTTGAGATTCTCAGACTGTGAGAAAGCTCTACTGACCACAGTGTGGGCAGTTAAACATTTCTCCAGCTACATTGGTGGACAGAAAATCATTGTGGAAACACAACACCAGCCAGTGACTTTTCTTAACAGTGAACGCATCAGAGATGGTGTGGTGACAAACTCACGTGTTGCAACGTGGCTCATGGCGCTTCAAAGTTTTAACCTAGACATACGTTATGGTCAAAACAAGAAGTCTCATCTGGGGACGGACTTGGCAATCTGCCAGAAGTGTACACAAGATGTACCAGCCACCCAGCCGCCGGTTGAGGTTAAACCCCCAGTAACTGAAGACCCGAATCACCACTTCTTTGATGACAATATCTGCAAAGATATGACAACATTGTACGTGGATGGATCTTCATTCCTCCGCGACAAGATCTGCAGAGCAGGTGTTGGAGGGGTCCTCCTCCAAGACCAAGAGCAGATCACTTTCAGCTACAAATCAGGCTCTCAGACTTCTCGGTACGCTGAGATTGTCGTGATCATGATCCTAATAGCTCTCCAGATGGTAGTAGCACACTCCATCAAGACCCTAGTCATCTGCACTGACTCTAACTATGCTCGTTTGAGTTTCGCTTGTCACCTTGCTGTGTGGAAACAGAACGGTTTCCTAACAAGCGACAGGAAAGTGGTCAAACACAAAGAGCTTTTCATAGCGTGTGATCACTTGGTGACATCACACGACTTACAGGTCTACTGGAAGAAAGTTCCAGGGCATTCTAGAGTCCCAGGCGATGACAAGCACTACAATGACATTGCAGACTCCTTAGCCAAAGAAGGAGCCGACGAAGGTCCTCTATGGTCCTTCGACCCCTCCTGGTTAATCGAGACTCTGCCAACACAACCTTCAGTCAGAGTTATGGCAGTCACACGTGCACAGGCCGCAGCCAGACCTGCTGACAACGCAGTCTCTGTACGACCTGCACTGACTGACCCAGACATCATCCAACTACAGAAGTCGGATCCTGCTATCAACTCCATGATACTGTACCTGACTGATCCGAACAAAAATAGTCCGTCTAAAGACGACCTGGATTCCGATCCAGACCTTAAGGTCCTTTATCAGCTGCGCAAACAGCTAAAACTAATCAAGGGCATCTTAACTTTCGCTCATGGACCAACGTCCTCACCTGTGTTCGTGGTTCCCCATGACCAAAGGGGGGTAATGTTAGTCCATGCCCATGATCTCCCGTCCGCAGGACACAAAGGAGATAAAGCCACGCTGACGGCATTAAAACAAATTGCCTATTGGCCTGGAATGAAAAAGGATGTCAAGGACTACATTGAAGGGTGCGTGGTCTGTGGCCAGTTTCAGCCAACCAGACCACTTCACAGAGCACCACTGCAAAGTAGAGGCATTGCATTCCCATGGTCTGACCTCCAGATCGACTGGGTTGGACCACTCACTAAGAGCTCTAGAGGAAATAAATATTTTCTCACGGTAACCTGTGCATTCACCAAATGGGTAGAATGCCTACCAGCTCCTAACGACACAGCACAAACCACTGCTATGTTGTTAATGAATCATATATTCTCAAGGTTTGGACTTCCCCTTCGGGTGAACTCAGACCAAGGTACACACTTCACAGGTGAAGTGATGAAAGAACTGTGGAAGACGCTAGGCGTCAAGGCCAACTTTCATGTCGGCTACCACCCACAGGCTTCAGGCCAAGTAGAGAGAGCAAACAGAACTGTGGTGAGTATTTTGAAGAAATACGTGGCTGCAAACCACAAGGACTGGGACGTGAAACTCCCTCTGGTCCTCATGGCCATAAGAGCCACTCCACACACATCAACTGGCATCTCTCCCTTCGAGATGATGACCGGTCGACAAATGACTCTCCCTCTACACCTGTTGTACCAACCAGGCGACGCCGCCATGGCGACAGCCTACACTACACAACAATACATGAAAGATTTGAATGTACACCTCAGAAACACTTTTGCTTTCGCCCAGAAAAACCTGGAAAAATCCGCTGAAGGACGTAAGGCGTACTACGACCAGAAGGCCTCTCACAATGAACTCCAAGTGGGAGACAGAGTCTGGTACTATACGTTCGCCCCAGCAACCGGGAAAGGAGGGTCCGAGACCGGAACTCTCGCCCGCAAACTAATGCCCAGGTGGACTGGACCTCATCTGATAACAGACAAAGTGTCCTCAGTCGTCTACGAAATCAAAATCAGCAAAGGCCGCAAAGAGCCAATTGCTAAATGGGTACATCGAAATCAGATCAAACCTTACAAGGCGTTCAATGACTCCACAAAAGACAAAGATCTCACAAACACACCGACTTCATGGGATAATAAGGTCGTCCAAACACAAGTTAGTAAATAAACTAATCAGGTTTAAACTACCGTACTTTCCCACCCTATAAGTCGCATTGTCCAATTTGAACTTAGAAACGCTAAGCCTAAAACCCACAACAAAAAACTAACCTTAACAACCGTTTAAATCCACGAGATTTAATTTGACCTCGGTCATAAAGTTGAGACCTGTTTTCTTGTGTGTTGCACTTTGGAATCTGACGACAAGAGTGTGTCGAAGCAGTGAAACGTTGTTTCCTTGTTGTTTAGTCATTACTGTTGTCATTAGTTGAGATATTGTTTTGGTTCTGAACACTCCCAGCCAAAAAGGTTTTGTATTAACATTGATTAATGCATAAGATGGATTTAACTATGCCAACATGCAGTTCGTTTTGTTAAATCTCAATCGTCGAAGAGTCAATGTAGTTTAAAGCTACTCAAGGTACCATAAACTACACTGGTCTCATAATTTCTAAATTGAACCGATTCGATCGTTTCTATTCTAGATTACCTATTCATTTTGATGAGTCTCGCCATAGACTTCAAAATTTATTAGGAATACCAAATCCTACGTCGTTCGTCTAAAAGACAACAGACATTTAGATCAAACTATATTTCATTTTTATTTTAGTTTAACCTAAACTAAGTAATGAATGGAGGAATAGTTTGGAATTAGAGGCCTTCGTTACAGAAGCCCTCCAAAATTTTATAGGTACAGATCCCTATATCTAATTTTACAGAATTGATCCACCCCTTAATTGGTAATTGTAGCTGATCTAAACCATGATAGCTTACATACCAGGTGCATATAGGTAAGGCTTAATGTAAAATCCCAATCATAAGCCCACCTTAAAAAACCACATAATTGCATGACACATAGAACCAGAGTGGCACTGACTGGAAACCAACCAGCCAACAACCTTCGATGTGGGGACCTGCAGCTCCAACGCTTGGTCTTCAACCTTCATCCAAGGGTCGCCTCCTCTGCGTCAATCGAGGGATCCCCTCTACATGCTGATTATGAAAACAATTGTTGCTGATGAAATCACCAACTCTAATCGTTGTGGAATTACTGCTGTGGAATTACCGCTGTGGATTATAAGACTTTGTTTTCCAAGGGATCGCAGGCTTTGTTTTCCAGGAGTTAACAGACTTTGTTTTCCAAAGGAGTAAAAGCTTTTCGCAATGGGATTACCTCTGAACAGTATGAAATTTCCAAAAACTTTATGGGATTATAATTTTTGATTTTTCTTTTCCACTTGCTGGATTACTTCAAGATCAAAGACAGTTCAAGGTTTCCTTTCGTGTTGGACCCCATCCCCAAGGACTGGCGATGGCTTCCAAAAGGGGGGAGATGTAGTGGACATGACCTTGTCCACTTTTAAGACACCTGTGTACTTTTGAACTGTCCAGTGATGACCTTTACTGACCTCTCAGTGAAGCAAGACATTTACTACAAAATCATTCATTTAGCTATAATCTGATAAATATAGTCACCAAAAGAGACTATTTCTATCCTTGATTTTAGGCTGATGTGATCAAAAGAATAACTTTTGTCATTTTCATGATGTGTGCTTTTTAAGCTGTGTTATTCTGTGAGAGTTAAACTGTGTCCACTGCTGTGTTAAAGGGAAATATCGGGTCACAGAGACCCGACTGTTTTGTTTAGAAATAAGAAGACAGTTTAATCAGTTGTTTTTCATGAACAAGGCTCCAGCTTTCTCTGTCTGTTCCTAAACATTTCCCTCTGCTCTGGCTTTAACCTTGGGTATGATAAGGCAAGTGAACTCCTCTCTGTGTTCCTGTCTTTTTAAGTTCTAACTGTGCGGAAACGCTTCAGTCTTTGAATGGACAGAGAGTTTGAATGGACGGAGACCTGAAAGCTCTCTGCCTTGCAGCTGGTCAAGCTTGGTCAAGAGCCAAAGACTAACTTGTCAGCTAGAACTGATGGACGCCTCCATCCAGTTCCCCGAGCAAAAGCTCCAAAGTTCTTAATGAACTTTCTTTGAGAAACATCTCGTCTTGAAGTCAGCCAGAAGCTGCCACATGTTTCTGACGGCTGACGCGGATCCGAGGAGACGTTGGAAGTAAACGACCAGTTCAGACGTACGAGGGCCGGAAGGACTCTGTGCACCTGGGAGGCTGGCAATATCTTTATCAGACGCATCGTCAAAAGGTAAAGAGCGGTTTACAAACGTACCTGGGATTTAGCCGAAGTCGGATGGAAAGTGTCATCTCTGGTTACACTCGAGATAAATAACTTAATCTCTCCAACCTCTTATTCCTCCTACTCTTTCCCCTCTCTATCTAAGCTGGAAACTATATTTTTAAGCTAAAAGAGCCCACAGACTAAATATGTTAACATCCAATATTTATGTCTGTTGTGTTGAATTTAAGTGTGCTGACGTTTTAAATTGAAAGAAAGTGAAATCATGTCAATCAAGTGTAATGGTGTTAATTTAGTTGATTTATTCTAAATAAATGATAGTGTCTCTTTGACATATCAAACTAAGTTAACGTCTTTGTCACTTAATGGCTCTGTTTATTTATCCATCATAAAGATCACAGAAATATTGAATAAACTGAAAAAGAAGAGAATCCGTGAACATTTACTATTCAATCTGAATAAGTAAATTAAGGTAAAAAGGAGGTCAGTATTAAACTGACCCCCCCTTTAACCCCTTTACATGTGTCAACACAGTCTCTATACGCACAGAAGTGACATATTTTTGAAGTCTGGTGCTCAGAAAGAAATATTATTTCTTATGCATGCGACTTGGCTCAGCTCCTGACCTTCCTTCAGGACTTACTGGAAAAAGGTTGTTCTTACTCAACGATTAAAGTTTTCCTATCAGCTATTTCAGCCTGTCATGAAGGCTAGGGACACAGGACACCAGGAGTGCATCCAATCATAATAAGATTTATGAAAGGTGTGCTTCGGACTAAACCATCCAGCAAGATTCTGACCCCTGGTTGGGATCTTGGCCTGGTCTTGGTGGCTCTCTGTGACCCCCCATTCGAGCCACTGAGCGAGGTTAAGATAGATTTGTTATCTTATAAAACATCTCTACTCCTGGCACTTTGCTCGGCGAAATGCGTGGGTGACCTCCATGCATTGTCTGTACATCCATTGTGTATCAGATTCGCCCCTGACGGGTCAAAGGTCACCTTAAGGCTTAATCCCACATACACTCCCAAGGTCTTGACTTTGAACCACAGGAGTCTGGACTTTGATCTCTCCTCCTTCCCACCTGCTCCTGTCCTCACTCAGGAACAGGAAAGGCTGAAGGCTCCCTACCCCATGAGAGCTTTACGCACTTACATGCAGAGAACAGCCGAATGGAGAAAAACAAATCAACTGTTCGTCTGCTTTGCAGCACCAGCTACCGGAAAGGCCCTATCAAAACAACGCATTTCACTTTGGGTGACTGAGGCCATTAAAAGGGCGTACAGTAGCAAAGGTTAACAGGTGCCTTCTGGGGTGCACGCTCACTCCACTCGGGGCTTGGCCACTTCCTGGTCATTGTTCAAGGGTGTACCAGTTGCAGACATCTGCGCTGCTGCAAACTGGAGCTCATTAAACACTTTTGCAAAGCATTACAGCTTGGATGTTACTGCGTGTGACGTCACTCAGGCTGCCCTTTCTAACACACGGTAGAAAGTAGCCTTGAGATGCCTGTTGGTCAAGGGCAGACATTCACTCTAGCATGCATTTTACTGAGCATTTCAAGGGCGTGAATGGATTACGTTCCCATAGCAAGTATGTTGCACCGAGAGACCAGACTGAAAGGGAACTGAAAGTTATGCACCATAACTCATGTTCCCTGAAGGAAGGGAACGAGGTGCAACATATCTGGCCTTTTTCAATGCTGGAAGCTCGGTGCAGTGCAATTTTGGAGAAAGATGGATGGGTGTCAGCCGCTTAAGTACCCAGAGGACGGGGCCTCTGGCGGGGCGTTGACACCCCTGCCGTAAAGGCGTGAGTATATTCCTTCAGGTAATCACGTGGGGGCTCAACTCCCATAGCAAGTATGTTATGTACAGACTTCCGCTCTCGGCAAAGCAAGTCGCATATCTTTTTGCTCCTACCCTCCCTAGTTTTCCTTCCCCCCCTGCTTGCTTCTTGTCTCGTCTGTGAATCTTCAGCGCTCACTCGAACCAATTTGCGATGGATTTAATTAATTGGGCTGTTTCCTCTATAGATAATTTTTTTTCCACGAAGCGGACCGGGCCAGGAGAAGCAGTCTGCCCCTCTGACACGCACGCTGTCGGATACATGATGGACTCGTGGGACCAGTGGCAGCCTATGTGTCTGACGGTCCTGTCTGTCGAAGACGTGGAAGATTTGTGGATTATTGGAATATTGGTGGCAGCTGCTCTGTTTTTTGGCGTCAGCGGAGCTGTCTGCTACTGGAAGCTGAGGAAGACTTCGGCGGCCATCAGCGCGCTGGCCAAACTTCCTGATCAGCAAGATTCTCTGATCCGGGCTGTGAGCTCCTCATCCCAGCTGTTGTACGAACTGAACCGCACGATGGGAGCAGCGGTAGACCACCGCGGACCTGCGGTGCGCTTTGGAACTCGTTTACAGTCGTCCGGCCTCAATCAGGGCACAGATGGGGGTTCGTAGTTCGGAACCTCACATGATTCGGCGATTTTGGACCTGAACAGCACCTGGACTTGGAAGGCTGCAGTAAAAAGCACACTGTGGCCTGGATTGAAGATAAACAAAAGAACTATCTAATCTGGTTTCTGCACGACCTTGAAAAGAAGAAGGCTGTCTGCTGGAAACTATTCTCCTGGAGTGAAGCTGAGAGACCTTGCTGACTCCCCCCCCCCCAGAGATCTCTGTGTGTGCGCTCGGAGGCGCCGAGCTGAGACAACTGCTGAACTGTGCTATCTGAATGTTACTCACAGACTTTTTGATCTCCTTGCTTGTCATCAAACTGCAACAATGTCTTGTCTCGTTGTGCTTAATGCTGATAGAGTTTTTGGGACTTTATCATAGAGTGTCTTAAGACAATCTTTGATAGATTCTTTTTTTGAATATCACAAATGATATGGTGCAAAGAGAATAACCTTCACATGAATGTGAAGAAGACAAAGGAGATGATTGTGGACTTCAGAAGGAACATACACACCCACACCCCACTGAACATAAGTGGATCTGCAGTGGAAGTGGTCTCCAGCTACAAATACTTGGGTGTACACTTGAATGATAACCTCAGCTGGAGCAACAACACCACCAGCCTGATCAAGAAAGGTCATCAGAGACTCTACTTCCTCAGACGGCTGAGACGAGCTGGTCTGAGCAGCCCAGTCCTCACCTCCTTCTACAGGTGTGCAGTGGAGAGCATCCTGTGCTCCAGCATCAATGTGTGGCATGGAGGCTGCACAGTTGCAGAGAGGAAAGCTCTACAGAGAGTGGTGAAGGCTGCACAGAAGTCTGTTGGAGTCAGTCTCCCCACCATCACAGACATTTACACCTCCAGATGCAGGAAAAGAGCCACCTGCATCATGAAAGACCTCACTCACCCAGCACACTCACTCTTTGCCCCACTCCCCTCAGGACGGAGGTTGAGGAGCATCAAATGTAGAACCACTAGACTGAGGAACAGCTTCTACCCTGAGGCTGTTAGACTCATGAATAAATAAATAATAAGAATAAACACTGCAAAATATCACATCATGCTGATGCTGATCTGTTTTCTTGTTGCTGTGTTCATTTGTGACCATCTGCTCATACAGACTCATGTTCGTGCTGCTGTTTATAATGATGTTTTTCTACTACATTAGGGCTTAGTGTATTACTAGTTGATGTTTTTCTTAGTTAATCCTAGATGTTATTACTGTTTTTCTCTTGCATTTGTTGTTGGATGTAACTGGGACCCTGTGTACATAATCTCGTTTTCATCACATGTACCACATGCGGTGCAAATGACAATAAAGACTCTCTGACTCTCTCTGACTCTTTTTCCAATTACACTGTGATAAAAATTGTTTTATTACCTCAAAACCTTATATGAAGATGGATAATGCTAACTTCTTCATACTTCTTGTTTGTACAGGTTTGTTTCATGAGTCACAAGGACTCATTCACATTAGAAACCAGTAATGTTTTCTAAAGTAAATAAATGGTCGCCTTTGCCTTGAAGGAGCATTTTAGTTGGTCTGGTTTGTTACAATGGATGAAATTTAGTTAATGGTTAAATTTTTAGAAGGAAATGAGATGAGAACTTGTTTCACATTTAGCTTTATGCTCTTAAAACCTAGATTGGAGATTGGCAGTAGGCATGTTACAACTAAACTACTTTATTTTAAATTTCTGAAACTTTACTTTTGCCCCTCCCTGGGCTGCCATCTTACCGTGATGGAGGGGTTTGAGTGTCCCAATGACCCTAGGAGCTATGCTGTCAGGGGCTTCTGCCCCTAGTAGGGTCACCCAAGGCAGACAGGTCCTAGGTGAGGGACTAGACAAAGTGCAACCCAAAGACCCCTTATGATGAGTAAAATAAATGGATTAAATGTTCCCTCGCCCGGACGTGGGTCACCGGGGCCCCACTCTGGAGCTAGGCCCGGAGGTGGAGCACGCTGGCGAGCGTCTGGTGGTCGGGCCTTTACCCATGGAGCCCGGCCGGGCACAGCCCGGAGAGGAGACGTGGGTCCCCCTTCCCATGGGCTCACCACCTCTGGGAGGGGCCAAAGGGGTCGGGTGCAATGTAGGGTGGGTGGTGGCCGAGGGCAGGGACCCTGGCGGTCTGATCCTCAGCTACAGAAGCTGGCTATTAGGATGTGGAATGTCACCTCTCTGGTGGGGAAGGAGCCTGAGCTAGTGTGTGAGGTTGAGAGGTTCCAGCTAGAAATAGTCGGACTTACCTCAACGCATGGCTCTGGCTTTGGAACCAGTTTCCTTGAGAGGGGTTGGACACTCTTCCACTCTGGTAACCCTGGTGAGATGTGCCAAGTGGGCATACTTGTTGCCCCCTATCTTGGTGCCTGTACGTTGGAGTTTACCCCGGTGAACGATAAGGTAGCCTTCCTCCGCCTACATGTGGGGGGACGGGCTCTGACTGTTGTTTGTGCCTATGCGTCAAACGGCAGCTCAGATTACCCACCCTTTTTGGAGTCCTTAGAGGGGGTATTGGAGAGTGCGCCTCCTGGGGACTCCCTTGTTCTACTAGGGGACTTCAACACTCACGTGGGCAATGACAGTGTGACCTGGAAGGGAGACCTGGAAGGGTGTGGTTGGGAGGAACGGCCCTCTTAATCTGAACTCGAGTGGTGTTCTGTTATTGGACTTCTGTGCTCATCGTGGATTGTCCATAACAAACACCATGTTCACGCATAAGGGTGTCCATATGTGCTTTTGGCACCAGGACAGCTTAGGTCGCAGTTCGATGATCAACTTTGTTGTCGTCTCATCTGATCTGTGGCCGCATGTCTTGGACACTCAGGTGAAGAGAGGGGCGGAGCTGTCAACTGACCACTACCTGGTGGTAAGTTGACTCAGATGGTGGGGGAGGATGCCGGTCAGACCCAAACGTATTGTGAGGATCTGCTGGGAACGTCTGGCAGAGTCTCCCATAAGAGGGATCTTCAACTCCCACCTCGGGGAGAGCTTTGAACCCATTCCGAGGGAGGCGGGGAACATTGAGTCAGAGTGGACCATGTTCAACACCTCTATTGTTGAGACGGCTTATCGGTGCTGTGGCCGCAAGGTTGTTGGTACCTGTCGTGGTGGCAACCTTCAAACCCGGTGGTGGACACCAGCAGTGAGGGATGCTGTCAGGCTGAAGGAGTCCTATTGGGCCTTTTTGGCCTATGGGAGCCCGGAAGCAGCTGATGGGTACTGGTAGTCCAAACGGCATGCAGCTTAGGTGGTTGCTGAGGCAAAAACTCAGGTGTGGGAAGAGTTAGGAGAAGCCATGGAGAATGACTTCTGTACGGCTTAGAGGCAATTCTGGTCCATCATATGGCGTCTCAGGGGGGAAAGCGGTATGTTACCAATACCATTTATAGTGGGGATGGTGTGCTGCTTACCTCAACTCGGGATGTTGTGAGTCTGTGGGCAGAATACTTCGAAGACCTCCTCAATCCCACTGGCACGTCTTCCACTGAGGAAGCGGAGACTAGGGACTTTGGTTCGGGCTCTCCAATCTCTGGTGCTAAGGTCACCGAGGTGGTTAAAAAGCTCCTCGGTGGCAGGGCCACAGGGACGGATGAGATTCGACTTGAGTTCCTTAGGGCTCTAGATGTTGTGGGGTTGTGTTGGCTTACTCGACTCTGCAATATTGTGCGGACATTGGGGGAAGTTCCCTTGGATTGGCAGACTGGGGTGGTACATGCACGTAGCCAAGGGGGGTTCGGGGGGTTCGAACGAAACGCCCACTTTACCTATGAATTCCCGCCTCTAATTCCGGCACAACGCAAGTTCTGTGTTAAGAGAGGTGGAAAGAGGAGGTATGGAGATGCCGCTAATGTCGGACCGGTTAACACCATAGACACCATAGACTATGCAAGGGCGGCCGTGGCGTAGTGGTAATGGCAGTCATCCCCCGATCGGAAGGTTGGCGGTTCGAATCCCGGTTCCCCACACCATGTGTCGTTGTGTCCTTGGGCAAGACACTTAACCCCGAGTTGCTCCCGGTAGGACTGGAAAGCACCTTGCATGGTAGTCTACCGTTACCGGTGTATGAATGTGTGTAGCATTCAATGTGTGTAGCACTTTGAGATTTTCACTAATGAAAAGTGCGTTATAAATTGAATTCATTATTATTATTATTATTATGCCTGTGGTTAACACAAACTCCTTTTTTTTAATACAATAAAAGACAAACGTAAAATAAGTTCAACCAAGTGAGGATTGAACCCGAGTAGAGAGAAAGTTTGGATATGTAACCCGACGCGCTTCCAGTTAACCACCGAGGCGTGTTGCTCTTTCCAGGTCCACTTTTACTTTAAACAAACCACCCCTCATAAAATCCTGGCTACGCCCATGGGTGGTGGTTCCCCTATTCAAAAAGGGGGACTGTAGAGTGTGTTCCAACTACAGTATAGGGGGATCACACTCTTAAGCATCCCTGGCAAGGTCTATTCAGTGGTTCTGGAGAGGAGGGTCCATCTGATAGTTGAACCTCAGATTCAGGAGGAGCAGTATGGTTTTTGTCCTGGTCGTGGAACACTGGACCAGCTCTACACCCTCAGCAGGGTCCTAGAAGGTACGTGGGAGTTTGCCCAACCAGTTTACATGTGCGTTGTGGACTTGGAGAAGGCTTTCGACCACGTCCCTTGGGGGCCCTGTGGGGGGTACTCCGGGAGTATGGGATATCAGTCCCTTTGATATGGGCTGTTAAGTCCCTGTACAACTGGTGTCAGAGCTTGGTCCGCATTGCCAGTAGTAAGTCAGGCTCATTTCTAGTAAGAGTTGGACTCCGCCAAGGTTGCAGTTTGTAAACTATTCTGTTCATAAATTTTATGGACATAATTTCTAGGTGTAACCAAGGTGTTGAGGGGATCTGTTTGGTGGCCTTACAATCACTTCTCTGTATTTTGCAGATGATGTGGTCCTATTGGCTTCATCAGGTCATGATCTACAGCTTTTGCTGGAGCGGTTTGCCGCCGAGTGTGATGCGGCCGGGATAAGGATAAGTTCCTCCAAATCTGAGGCCATGGTCTTGAGCCAGAAAAGGGTAGAGTACCCT
This sequence comes from Garcialebias charrua, assembly GCA_038048925.1. Classification (NCBI taxonomy): domain Eukaryota; kingdom Metazoa; phylum Chordata; class Actinopteri; order Cyprinodontiformes; family Rivulidae; genus Garcialebias; species Garcialebias charrua. The sequence goes on along the minus strand of JBBPBX010009126.1, from coordinate 46,477 downwards.
CTCCGGGTCGGGGAGGAGGTCCTGCCCAAAGTGGAGGAGTTTAAGTATCTCGGGTTCTTGTTTACGAATGAGGGAAAATTGGAGCGTGAGATCAATAGGTGGATAGGTGCAACGTCGTCAGTGAAGCGGGCGCTGTACCGGTCTGTCGGGGTGAAGAGCGAACTGAGACAAAAGGCAAAGCTCTCAATTTACCGATCGATCTACGTTCTCACCCTCATCTATGGTCATGAGCTTTGGGTTGTGAACGAAAGAACAAGATCTTGGATACAAGCGGATTAAATTAGTTTTCTCCGCAGTGTGTCTGGACTCTCCCTTAGAGATAGGGTGAGAAGCTCGGTCATCAGGGAGGGACTCAGAGTAGAGCCACTGCTTCTCCACATCAAGAGGAGCCAGTTGAGGTGGCTCGGGCATCTGGTTAGGATGCCTCCTGGATGTCTCCTTGGTGAGGTGTTCCGGGCATGTCCCACCAGGAGGAGGCCCAGGGGAAGACCCAGGGACTATGTTTCTCGGCTGGCCTGGGAACACCTTGGGATTCCCCCAGAGAAGCTGGTCCAAGTGGCTGGGGAGAGGGAAGTCTGGGCATCCTTACTTAGGCTGCTACCCCAGCAACCCGACCCCAGATAAGCGAAAGAGAATGGATGGATGGATGGTGTTAAGTTCTTCCTTAACTTGTTTATTTTAATTTCCTGAGTGTGGGTTTGTGAACATTTAGTTGGGTGTCAAAGTAACACTGAAATGTTTGTTACCATGTGGGTCTGTCCTCTGTGGCAGCCATCTTGTGTTCCAGCTAAAGAGGAAGCCCGCCTCAAACCCAACTCTTATCTAGGAAGTGAGCTGATGATAGTTGGAGTTTGATTGGTGGAGAATTGAAAGTCAAAGTAATCAATTGCAAGAATAATCTGAATAGTAAATTGTTCATCTGTATACATTAAATGTTTACTCAATATTTCATTAACAATAATTGTTAATGTTTAGATTGTGATAATTAACGTTGTTGTCTTTTCCATTCTGGAAGGCTGAGATGACTGGCCAATCTGAATTGAAGGCAGGTCTGACTGGGTATATATATATGAGTGGACTGCTGAATGAGAGTCACTGATTGAAGGCTTGTCATGTTGGGAACTGATGTTGTTTTTTTATGACTGGAAACATTAAACCAACCGTGTTTGCTGCACAGCCAAGGCAGACTGATGTCTCCTCTTTTCCATACCACACCACTCTGTGTAACAGTGGTGTCAGAAGACGGATTTAGTACGCCTGTGATTTCAAGAAAGCAACAAGTTAAATGAGAGGAGCAGGGCGTGGAAAGAGTCGTGGGACAAGAAAAAAAAAACTTGCTGACATGGAAGAAAGAGAGATGGGAGGAGTAATTGAGCCAGATCCACCACCTGAAGGAGCCATGGCCTGTGAAGATAATTATGAACCAGTAGTTCAGCCTAAGTAGACTACAAATGGTGCTGTGAGTAAAGAACATTCTGAACTTGACATCTTTGATGAAATGAGAGAATTTATGCAACATTCAACGCGAATAGAAGCAAGACTGTTTGAACAGGTTAAACAGTTGAGAAGTTATATACCACAGCTGCAGCATAATGTTTATCCTGAAGATTATGAGACTCCTGTCCAGACTGACATTTTTACAACAGCATTTTTCCCAAGGCGAGAAGCTAAGCAACTGCCTCAGCTATCTGCAGTAGAGCCACCTCAAGGAGCCGTTGCTCACCAAACTGAAGCTCCTTCTCCATTTCAACCACCTGCACAGCCTCAGCTGCGTATTGCACCAGGTGCTCCAGCACAAAGAGTGGAACAGGCCCGTGGAGGTGAATCTAGAATGCCTGACTTCAAAGAAGGTGAGGATCCTGAAAGTTTCTTTGTAGGATTTGAACGCATAGCTAAAACATGGAGATGGCCACAAGCTGAATGGGCTACTAGAGTGGTTACATTGTTGACTGGAAACGCTCTTGAGGCTTATGCTGGCATGGATGAAGAACAGTCTAACTCTTATGATGCTATTAAAGCTGCAGTGTTATACAAGTTTAACGTGACAGAGGAGACCTACTGGTACCGGTTTTGAAGCACCAATATACCAGTGGGAGAGAGTGTATGTGAAACCTATAATCGGATAAAGGGACTCTACAAGAGATGGATACGGCTTGACCGTCGGAGTAAAGAAGAGATTGGGGAAACAATCATTTTGGAGCAGTATCTGCGTGTGCTTCATCCAGATGTTCGCACATGGGTAAAGGAGAACAATCCAGAGACGGGAGAGGAAGTAGCAAATCTGGCTGAACGTTACCTGGCTGCTCACCGAGAACCTTCAAAGCCAAGGATAGCGATGGGTAGACAAAAGTTTGTGGAGGTAAAACATCCACAGGAAACTATTGTTGACAACTTGGACACTAGGGGTGGTAAGAAACCTATACAGTACACTCCAATCTAAGGTATAACCTCATTTGTTATTACTGTCAGCAGCCTGGTCACAAAGCTTCTTTATGTCCTTTGAGAAAACCTAAATCGGTAGATGCTGAAGATTATGAGACTCCTGTCCAGACTGACATTTTTACAACAGCATTTTTCCCAAGGCGAGAAGCTTTATTTTTTCAATTTATGACCATGATCTTTGGAAGGTACTACACATGTAGTACCTTCCAAAGATCATGGTCATAAATTGATTGATGGTCTGATTTCCCAAAAGCATGTGGTAGATGTGACAATGAACGGAAAAGCCGTAAAGGCTCTTGCAGACACTGGTAGCTCACAAACTCTGGTGAAATCTTCTTTGTTAAGCAATGTATTGCCCAACTTCAACAAGCCTGTAAACATTACTTGTGTTCATGGATGTCAGAAAGATTATCCAACAACAGATGTTACTATTGAAGTGGAAGGCCAAGCTTTTATGTTGACTGTTGGAGTTTTGAATCAGTTGGCGATATGGGGGAAGACTTGCCAATTTTAGACAGTTTACTTCAACAGAACTCTGTAGCATATTCCTTTGCTGTTATCACACGTTCTATGAAAAAGGGTTTTAGAACCTCTGCCAGATGCCGATGATCATTTGTATGAAGGTGGAAGTAAAATCAAGAAAACAAAACGACAACGTAGACAGGATAAAAATAATGGTAGGTCAAAACTTACTGATCTGATCTTGCCAACAACTCCACCTCCAGCAACAAATTCCCAGTAACTTTAAAGAAATTCAAGAAAATGATCTTTCTTTAAAATCTCTCTTTGAGAAAGTATGCCAAGGTGGAAAAGTAAATACTGCGGAGCTAACTGGAGAACCTTTCATCATAAAGGATAACCTTTTGTATCTAGCAGACATTGAAGAACCCAGTTGTGCCAAAAGTGTACCGTTCATCAGGCATCTTGCATTTGGGCCACACTGTTTGTATGTATCCATTGTTCAATACAAAAAAAACAACTAATGATCCAATCCTTGTATGAGCTGTTTCCAGTTTATGAGTTATCATTATTATTATTAGTATGAGCCCCCAATTTTTTTTGTTTATTGGTTATTTCTAGGAACAGTTTTCAACCACCTCAGGGCAGGTCAGGGCACCTAGGACAGGGGAAAACTTATAATCGTGTTGCGCAACGTTTTTATTGGCCAGGATTGTATAAAGATTGTATAAAGACCTCTCTGTGTAACAGATGGATGGATTTCAGAAAATTAGCAACACATTATCTTTTCATCTGCCTAGGTGAAACAGTGTAGAATACTTGAATGTCCAAAGGACCAGACTTAGCCTTTTAAGATTTTTCTACCTGGATTATTGAGCATGCATCAGGGTAGTGTAGGAAACTGTTTCAAAGGGGGGAGGTTGAAAACTGTTCCTAGAAATAACTAATAAACAAACAAAAAATTAGGGGCTCATACTAATAATAATAATGATAACTCATAAACAAGAAACAGCCCCAAGACAACAGGTTTCCTAGACAGCAGGATCAAAACACAGAAGCCTGAAGTGGATGTGATCAAAGGTTAATTAGGAATATGGTGGTTCTGTATTTTTAAAATACTTTTGACTTGACTTGACTGGACTTGACTTATATAATTTAATTGGGCAGGTTTCATGAACAAAAGTATTTTTAACCACGTGTGGCTCATAGACTGTGTTTTGTGAATTCTTTCCTAATTTCTGTCCAACAAAACAGGTACCTGGAGGGAAAATTAAACTTATTTTATTTCTACAGCTTTGTGTTCCAAAGGGTAATGTTCTATTGTACTTTTCTATTTTCTGTGCATGTGTTAATGAAGTTAATAAAGTTCAAGTCAAGTATATTGTAAGTTTAAAAGTCTCATACTAATTAAAACTAAACGTGAAATGTCCAAACTCATAAACCGGAATGACTAATTACTTATTTTCACTGAAGAATGAAATCACTTATTGCTGTATATTGCTTGTTGTGTTGTTGTTTTTTGTGGAGATAACTTTGCTTCTTATAGGTGGATCCATTGAATGCAAAGGCTTAAGGTGGTAAGAATGGAACTTTATTATAACCATTACAGAAACTGTTTTATTAAGGCGTCCAATAATTAGGAAACAGATTTTACTCGCTATGAGTTAATCAGTCAGGCTTTCACCAGACCCACAAATGGATCATGGTCTCAAAAAGGCCATACAGTGTATTTTAACAATTCACAAGATTTTGGTGTCCAGCTTTTCTCAACAGAAAATTATTAATTAATTCTTAGAATGATAAACAGCATGACACTTGTCAGGAAGCAGTGAGCCAGGTGTCCATTCTACAAATTGACTCAGCACCACTACCTGAGATGGTTGATTCAGGGAGTACCTGTGAGTTTTATAAATTATTATATAAGATAATAATAATAATAATAAATTCAATTTATAATGCACTTTTCATTAATGAAAATCTCATTACAGATTACAGATTCCAGTACTCCTCAGGATGAGGGGCCGGTGAATCCCACCTCAAACTGGGTCCTGCTGCGAGTGGTGAAACGAAAGTGTACGGAACACAGGTGGACGGGTCAGTACGAGGTCAAAGAAAGAACATCAGACGTAGTACGTCTAAAAGGAAAAGGTTCCACGTGGTTTGATCTCAGCTAATGTGCACCTGCTAAGGAGTCCAAACGCTCGCTGGACCAGGTGGAGGCTGATCTGCTGGAACAGCAGGAGTAAAGCTCCCCACTGCATCTGGAGGAGGTGACCGGACCTTCGTGGGAGCTCATTCTTTGCCCATTATTGAAAAAGGCATCAGCAAAGTTTGGAGAACAAAGTCTCCGCTGCTCTGCCTAAGCATAAGTCGGTCAGTTAGGTGAAACGGGGAAGGACAGAAGATTCCCAGCCCTGACCGGGAAGAGACGAAGACGCGAGACACTGTGTGTTTGACCCACATTACACACGTCATTTCAAACCGATAAAGTTTCTGTGGAATTTGCATGAAGACATCTCTGTGGGCCGAATCCCGCCGAGCACCAAAGGACCGTTGGGATGACCAAGGCCTTCCAACGTAAGCTCAAGCACAGAAGACCTGCTAGCTAGAGTGTTGAACATGAGTGTTTATCTATTCTTTCAGTCATTCTGAGGAAACAACCAAAGATTTTAAAAGGGTTGGTGGATTCAAATGAGAACTCTAATTATTCAAAATTTTAGTCCATTCAATTGAGCATTCTAATAATTCTAAAATTCCTCAAGGTATTTTAAAGGTGATTTAAAAATAAGCTTAATATTTTACTCGTCTTGAAATTTAATCTTTCAGTAGTTTTTTAGTGTGTTATTGACTTTTAAGGTTTACTCATTTGGTATTTTTACAAGTGCTTACTAGTGTTTTAACCATGGGTCTGTTCCAGAACCCCTGGAGAATTACAATAATATTGGGTTTGGTGGCAGTGTTACTCACTTCCATCATTTTTCTGTGGGAATATCACTGTCATTCTAGGTCACTCTCGCTGCCAGCATAAACAACCAAGGGTCAAACGCAGTGACTCTAAACTTAGGGCCTGGTCTCAGGTGCATGAGGTGGATCAGCTGGCGTTGAATCTGTCTCATAGTTTTCAGATGAACAGCTAGTACCGTTATGCTCAATTCCTGGCCAGAGGCCGTCACTACTCTGAAGCTACTAAACTGTACTACTGTACTACTCCCAGTCTCAGCCTCATATCTGCCCTTACGTGTAAAGCCCATCTAACGGAAGTTGTCTTTCTGTGTTCTGCAATACAACTCAAGAGGTTATGTTAAAGAGCCTCATCGCTGTAAAACTCACAGGTACTCCCTGAATCAACCATCTCAGGTAGTGGTGCTGAGTCAATTTGTAGAATGGACACCTGGCTCACTGCTTCCTGACAAGTGTCATGCTGTTTATCATTCTAAGAATTATCACATTGGGGTACCTGACAGTAATGGAACGTATCCTGTTGATGATCTCGCCTGGCTGTGTGGTCATGCTGTACTGCTGACTTTACCAGCCAACTGGACAGGACTGTGTGCACCGGTTGCCATGAAAGATGACAGATGTACCCCAGGAGTTTAAACACTGGACAACATGGGAGAAGGTTGTGCTCTCTCTTTTCCCTTGGGTTGGAGTAGGCTCACTTCTCTTACAGGTAGAAACTTTTGACTATCGCTTTGGAATCTTCCTAAATGCTACTGTTAAAGCATTAATAATAATAATAATAAATTAATAATAATAATAATTAATTCAATTTATAACGCACTTTTCATTACTGAAAATCTCAAAGTGCTACACATATATTGAATGCTACACACATTCATAAACCGGTGGCGGCAGACTACCATGCAAGGTGCTTTCCAGTCCTACCGGGAGCAACTCAGGGTTAAGTGTCTTGCCCAAGGACACAACGACACATGGTGCGGGTCCCGGGAGTCGAACCGCCAACTTTCCGATCGGGAGACGACTGCCCTTACCACTACGCCACGGCCGCCCATTAGAGGGCATCTCAGCTGAGTTGACCACCCTGTGTATTATGCTTCAGCAACATAGATTGATTTTAGATCTGTTGACCGCATCTAGGGGTGGGGTTCGTTCTATTATTGGAAAAGACACCTGTTGCAGCTATGTCCCAGATGAGGCCGGACACGACCCCCAGGTCAGAGTGACCAAAGCCTTGAAACAACTTAACGAGCTACAGAAGGCGAAGGGGGAGGATCCTTCTCCAGGATCTTGGAAGTTTCTGTCTTGGCTCACTACCGGCTCTTGGGATCAGATTATGTTAAAGATCTTGCCCTCTTATTATTTTCTGTGTTTTGGTAGTGTGCATTATCCCTTATGCTAGAAACTTGTTAGTAAAATGATTCAGGCTGAGACTGGAACTGCTAATGTGATGTCCCGATGAAGAACCCAGATGACACCTCCGCAGATGACCAGGGACACTTGGAGTGGGCAGAATCTAAATATCTGTAAAATCAAACGTGGTATGGTCTCCAATAAACATTGGTTTCCCCGATGTAAGACTGATCACAGCCCTCCTGACACTGAACAGCATACAAAATATTACTCTGTTTGTGTCAGGGGACTGGATCTTTGGGATGAACCAGTCTTTGCCGCAATGTGTTTTGGGGTTTAAAAGCCACTGCGACATTATGTTTAGAAAATAAAATTCTCAATTTCTCTGAAACGCCCGCAACATACGGAACAACCTCTGTTAGAGTATTTTGATGTTGATCATTTAAACTTAAACTTGTGAACTATATACTCCACAGAGAGTCAAAAGAAGAAGAAGTATTCAAAAATAAGTTGGACCAAAACAATGCGAATTCAGACAAAAACTGAGAATAAGGCTCTGGTGGACGATATACAGTATAACAACTAGTAAAAGTGGCTTTTCTTATTTCCATTTTTGATGATAAAGGAACTGAGGGACAGTGATCTTCAAGGAACATGAGCATTTAAATAACTAACAGGAGTGGATTAATTTATACTAACAAAATCGTTGAAGCAAGATTTCTGTTAGACAGAATAAATCAAGATGATGATCAGTTATCAGTTCATTAACTAACAGGGATTTAGAGGAAAGGGATCTGATGTTCAATTATCCACATTTAATTATTATTTTTTTGTTCTGGTAAAGTAACTGTTTATTTTAATAAAATATTTGTGATTTATATCTTTAGAGCTGCTTTTGGTTTATTTACTTTAAGCTGTGGGAAAGCTGGCACGGTTTCAGTGGGGGTTTGGATGGGTTACAGAGAAGCAGCAGAGAGGTGTTGAGGACTACAACCCTAAAATTCATCAAGGTGGCAATAGAAATCAAATGTAAAATTTTCTCAGCTCATGTTTTCTATCAAACTGTTTTACTTCTGTTCTCCTTTTCTGCCTCTACCATAATGAATAAAATCATCTGAGCAGAGTGTAATAACTGCCACACTAACCAGATGATTGAGAAGTCTGTCATCCAGCTGGCTGTCAGTGAGGCTCAGGACATGCTGCTTTGGGGGTCACTGGCGATGGACCGTAGCTTTGTCCCCAGGGTGGTCCATTGCGGTTCAGCAGACAGCCCGATGGTGAATACTCTGATGTGGTGTTGTTTGGCCTCAGCAGCTGCTGCCACAGCATTCGGGCTGTGGGGATGGTCACTTCCGTCTGTCATCAGCAGCGCCACCCTCAGGCTGCTAGGGGATGTCTCTTGTCTGAACAGCTTAGTGGCATTGGTGATGGCATAGGCAGAGAAGGTGCCGTGGCCAATAAAATCCATGGAGGCCACCCGAGTCTGGAAAGAGTTCAGATTTCGCCAGTCTTTAAAGCTGTGTTCCACCAACACTTTGCTGCTGTACTGCAAAGCAGACAGGCGTTGGCGTAGAAGCAAGCCATCGAGGTGGAGCTGCAAGAGCTTGGTGCTGAAGCGCCGAATGAAGTCCTTCTGTTGGTCAAACAGCACAAATCTGGTTTTCTCTGAGCTGTCGACTATAAACATGATTTCCACTGGGCAGCTCAGACCTGTGCAAAAAGAAAAAAAAAACATGCTATCTTACATTTGAAGAACAATAGTATTGAGCACATTTATTCAAACCTTCCTAAACTTTAATCTTAGGTTTGTTTTAATATTTGATTAATTTATTTGAGAATAAGTTCAAGTTGTGTTTATTTGTCATATGTAAGGTTAACACAAGGTCAACAGTACAATGACTGATTTGACTTGCAAAAAAAAAGAACAAATAAATAATAATAATTAATTCAATTTATAACGCACTTTTCATTACTGAAAATCTCAAAGTGCTACACATATATTGAATGCTACACACATTCATAAACCGGTGGCGGCAGACTACCATGCAAGGTGCTTTCCAGTCCTACCGGGAGCAACTCAGGGTTAAGTGTCTTGCCCAAGGACACAACGACACATGGTGCGGGTCCGTGGAGTCGAACCGCCAACTTTCCGATCGGGAGACGACTGCCCTTACCACTACGCCACGGCCGCCCGTAAATAAAGAAGAAATACTAAACCATGCAATAAGAAAATAACTCAATATGGCAACATTTAACAATGTTCTGTACAAAAATGAGTTGCTGTAACCTGAAGGACTGTTGCACATTTATTTGTGATGTGAAAAAGTGGCTGCTACATGTGTTGCACCATCAGATTAACACCTGCATGTTTTCCTGTTTGTAACAAGCAAGCCTTTTCACACTACTAATTAATTAATAAATCAATTTACTGTAAAATCAAAAAGTGCAGCCCTTGAGCATGAAGAGACTGCATTACCCTGAATGAGTTGTGTGCCTTGTTTACGAGAACAATTCACATCATCTGCTTAAATCTTTTTTTTTTCATTTATAGATGGCCTCCCTTCTCACCTTATAGCCATCCTCTCACACCGATATGTATTTTTCTAATAATAATAATAATAATAATAATAAATTCAATTTATACCGCACTTTTCATTAATAAAAATCTCAAAGTGCTAATAGAGAAAGAAAAGATAGAAAGTAAGACAACAAAACAACAATTATCCACAAAAAGAGCACAAGGCAATCACACACAACCTCCGTCCGCAATCCTGCAAAGCACATGACAGAACACAGCAACAAAATATACATGCATAAAGACTAATAATATTCATGACCTTGCAGTAGATTTCTCTAAATAAACATACCATTACCTACAAATATATATACCGTATACATACATATGCATTCATATCACATATCCATCTACATATCTGCATATGATATCTACATATACATCCCTGCATCCATTTGTGTGTTGTTGTGAGCATGCATAAGTGAATAAGGTTCCTCCAATAGAACATTCAGCAGCGACTGTGAAGCATCAGAGATCCGACCCTCCAAAGCCAGAGGCAGACGAAGGGGCGATCAAAATCCAAGACCCAAAGAAGGACCCCGAGCCCAGAGTCCCCAGGGCCACCCGAATAGGAAGAGTCACTCGCCCACTCCCCAGATCTGACCAATGGGAAGAACCGGACGAGCTCCACCAGCGGCCACACACAATGACCCCCGGGGGGCCAACAGCGACAAGCCCACAGGCCCCAGCCGGAGCCCGCTGCACCGACGTAGCCCCAGGCCGGGACACCGGGGCCAGGGGACGCTCACCCCTCAGGCCCAGACCCGATAGGACCAGAGGATCCGAGCCCCATCAGGCAGCCACCAGGCCGAGCCGACACACGCCCAAGCGACCAACCCCCGAAAACGACAGCAAGGGCCCCCAGCCCACCCGCGGGCAAAAGGACATCCACTTGGGGGCCACGTGGCAGGAGGGTGACATCAAGTAGCCTTAGATGTAACAGAGAGGGGGCAGCCCAAATCCCAACCTGACAATTAGACATTCATACACAGACACACTCACTCAGACCCACCCTCATCCTTACTCACACAAAGACAAACAATAACGAGACGTTCCATTCATAATCCCGATGCACACTCTATACCCCCTAGGTCCAGACACTTACCTGCCCCCTACATTGGGGAGCCCGTACCCAAAACCCAGGAGGTAGGCCCATTCATTCTGGGGTGGAGAGTAGCCAACATCCAAGAATCGGCCCAACCCTCTCCCTGCCGACAGGACACGACACCCAAGCCCAAGCAGCCCCAGGGAGAGCGGAATGCCAGCCCCGCCACGACAAACCCCCAGGCCCAGAACCCCCCACATCCCAGGACAACCCCTGACGGCACACCCCCAGAATGACCGCCAGGCAACCAGGGGGGTAAGAGAAAAATAAATAAATATATATATATATATATATATATATATAATATAA
>JBBPBX010009126.1:5177-35136 GCA_038048925.1 Garcialebias charrua | reverse complement strand
TATATATATATAAATAAATACATAAATAAATAAAATTGAAATTAACAAATCTAGACCCCGACACACCCACCCCCGTCCCCAAATGTGCTGTTGGTGAGTGTTGTTGTAAAGTGTACTTAAAAAGGAAGAGAAGGAGCAAAGGCTGGCATTATACCAGTTTCCCCTCCACTCCAACTCTAACCCAGGCCCTAATTGTCTAAATGCATAATTGTGAGTGAGCATAGGCACAAGGGGCGAGAGTGAAGTCATCCCGCCACGCATAACCATAGTGCTCATTCCATTCCCTATATGTAACTTTTATGAGGATGTTTATGAGTGAATGTCTAAAGTGTAAAATAAAATTGAGTCCCAGGTGGTTCTGAACAACAGAGATGTAAAACAGTTGCAGCACACCCAAGTTTCAAAATCCCTACATGTATTAAGTTGAGATGAAGAGGGCGGAGGTGTGTGGTGAGGGATGGGGAGAAAATATCTGCAGGAACAATGTTCCTGCAGCGAGTCAGCTCCCCCGCTGACCCTAGTTCGCCAAGGTCCACCCAAGGAGCGAGGCAAAAGAAAACACCTCTCTTACCGCCAGGCCATTGAGTCAAGACAACGAGGGACACGGCCCCGAGGGCCGCCAACAGCAGAACCAACAGCCCACACCCACCAGGGCCGCCACGACCCCTACGAACCGCAGTCAGCCCGCCATCCAAGAAAACACAAAATCCCACATGGACGACGAGGCCAAGAACGCCTGCCTAACTGCAGACAGAGCCAGGAAGCACCGCGAGCAGGCCCCAACCAGGGCCCGCACGCCGGCCAAGCATAGTCCCAGACCATCATCAAGGACATCCACTTAGTCCCCACCCCAGAAGAAATACTGCACCCACCCTTCATACTAACAACTTTCAAAACACATAACACATTAGACGCCCAGGCTGGGTTAACCCTCCCCCTCCCTTTGGCCACTAGTCACGCTCCCAGACACCCAACCCCCCAGCACATGAACCCCCAACCCACCAGCGAGCCGAGGTCCCCCCACCAGAGCCAGGCACCAGAGTGCGAGCCAGCCTATAGCCCGGCGACCCGCCCGCCATAGCCCAAGATCCCCGATCCCCACCAGGCCCAAGCCCGGGGATCATCTGCTTAAATCAAGAAAATGGTTTCTCACCAAAAAGTATAATGTGTGAAACTGCAGACACAACACCCAGATCAATGTGAAACTGAGTGCACATGAGACCCTGCACACTGACAGGCCTCCAGTAAAATACGTGAACATGGAAAAACGGCTCTGCATAGGTTATTCTTCTCTCCACATCATCAAACTACACAACAGATGCTAGAGTCACTTTTGATTCAAGATCTTTTTTATTGAATTTTTCATTTTTTTTCTCAAAAAACAAAAACATTAAACAGCAAAGATGGTAATGAAGCATTTGCATGTAAACATTAGTGAAGACATTAGTAGATTGAGTCAATCTGAATTACATCATGTACATTATAATCCACCCTGGTGAGGTGTTCCGGGCATGTCCCACCGGGAGGAGACCCAGAGGAAGACCCAGGACGCGCTGGAGGGACTATGTTTCTCGGCTGGCCTGGGAACGCCTTGGGATTCCCCCGGAGGAGCTGCTCCAAGTGGCTGGGGAGAGGGAAGTCTGGGCCTCCCTACTTAGGCTGCTACCCCCGCGACCCGACCCCGGATAAGCGGAAGAAGATGGATGGATGGATGGATGGATGGATGGACATTATAATCCACTCCAAAGAAAAGAAAACAATCCCTCCCCAATCACTGCCAAAAGGAAAGGGCAAAAATAAATAAAAAGTAAAATAGCCAAGAGACTGCATTACCTTGAATGAGTTGTGTTGTCAAAGAGACTGGAATAGATTCAGGAAAGGTCCCCAAACTTTCTCAAATATACCCTCTTTCTGTTGGAGTGTGAATCTGATTTTCTCCAGCTTTAAACAGGACATGTCAGCCAACCACTGAGCATGAGTGGGTGTAGTGGGCATGACCTTGCCCGCTCTGATACTTGAACTGTCCCAGTGACACCTTTTCACTGATACTCTCAGAAAAAAGACATTAACACTATTTTATTACATTATTTTGAATCAAAACACAATAAGTCATAAGAGACTCTCTTATTCCTCTATTTTTGTGTTAATGAATAACCTTGTGTTACTTGTATAAGCATTATTGAATTCAATGTTTGTTAAGTCAAAGACTGTTTAATTCAAACTGTTTAATTCAAGTTGGAAATCCAATGTTATTTCAAAATAATGATCACTTCTTCATATGATGAATCAAACGGTGAAAGTGAATTAATATGTCAGACTGAACTCGATCAGTTTTGTTAGAAGTTAGAACACAGTTTTAATCAGTTGTTTTATGAAGCTGGCTCCAGTCAATCTGTTTCTCTCTCTTCATTCTAAACAACTTCTTCTCTGTTCTAAAAACTGATATCCGAGTGACCTTCATCCCACTGGTTCGTTTGGACCAATGGGGAAACAACAAGTCACTGATCTGAGATCCTTCCTTAAAGTTCTAAGCTTTTGCTGGAACTGACGGAGTTTGCTGAGGTCCTCAACCCATGATGAGGTTCCCCAAAGAACTGATGATCGTCTGGTCAACACGCTAATGACACGTCATTCAGTTAAAAGATTTATAACATGCCTGTTATAAATCTATTTCAAGCCGTGAAAAGCTCTCTTTTATTGACATTCCTTTAAGGAACGTCTTATCTTGGAAACACCACCAGGAGCTGCCGTTACTTTCGGTTCGAGTCAAGGCGCACGTCTGGAGACGCTGAGAATGGTAAACGAACTGACCAAACTGGACCGAGGGAGACTGACCATCTTCACGAGGTAACAAGTCGTCAAATGCTTTGCCAAGGGTACCAACGTGTAGCTTTAATCGGCCGGAGAACTGCCATGTTTCTGGTTAAACACATCAAGATAACTCCCTGACTCTTAACTTTTCTTCCTCCATAAATCTTTCCTCTTTCTTTTCCCTCTCAACCTAAGCTGGAAACTATATTTTTTAAGTTAAAGAGCCCACAGACTAAATATGCTTAACATCTAATATTTATGTCTGTTGTGTTAAATTTAAGTGTGCTGACGTATTTGAATTGAAAGAAAGTGAAATCATGTCAATCAAGTGTAATGGTGTTAATTTAGTTGATTTATTTTAAATAAATGATAGTGTCTCTTTGACATATCAAACTAAGTTAACGTCTTTGTCACTTAATGGCTTTGTGTATTTATCCATCATAAAGATCACAGAAATATTGGGTAAACTGAAAAAGAACAGAATCCGTGAATTTACTATTCAATCTGAATAAGTAGATTAATTAAGGATAAAGGAGGTCAGTATTAATATTGACCTCCTCATTAATTCTTACATGGGTGGAGACGGTTCTTTCCACCTGAGCAAAATGACTTGTCTGGCCAGGAGAGAGGTGAACAATATTACGTGCTGTTGGTTTTTATTTAGGTTTGTCATGCCCTCTACAAGACCAAACAGAGCAATCAGTGGGTCAGGGTTCAGACATGTATCTAGTACATGTGATAAAGTCTGAAAGATTTCCCGCCAGCATTTGTTCAGAGAAGAGCAAAACAAAAACAAATGGGAGAGAGAGGCTTCAGCATGTTTGCATCTCACACAGTATGGGCTGACATCAGGATACATAGAGGATAATTTCAGTTTAGAGATGTGAGCTCTGTGCACCACTTTAAATTGTATTAGACAATGTCTAGCACAGAGAGAACTGGAGCTCATCAGTTTGAGTATGGAGGTCCAGGAGTCCTCCAAAATAGAGGAACCAAGATCCTCTTCCCAAGCAGCTTTGATTTTATCAGAGGAAGCATGTTTCAAATACTGTAGTTTAATATAAATGAATGAAATAGAAAGTATTTTATTTGGGTCTAAAGAAAGAATAGTGTCAACAATACTACCCTGATGCATGCTCAATAATCCAGGTAGAAAAATCTAAAAAAGCTAAGTCTGGTCCTCTGGACATTCAAAAAAACTTGTTTGTTTTGTTTGTTTTTTGTTTTTTGAATGTCCAGAGGAACAGACTTAGCTTTTTTGATGTCAACAATACTGCTATCTGTTGAAATGGAGAGGCTGGACAAATGAAGAGTAATAAAGTGCCGTATTTGGAGATACCTAAAAAAACTGGACTGGGGAAGGCTACATTTTTCACATAGTTGTTGAAATGAAGCTAGCATGTTATTGAGGAATAAGTAATTGAAGCATACTATACCCCATTCTCTGCCATTCTTTAAAAACAGAGTCCTGAGATGAGGGTTTGAAGAGTTGGTTAGACATGGTAGGGCTATAGAAAGAGAAACTAGAGAAATCAAAACATTTACGAAATTGTGCCCAGATTTTTATTGAGTGTTTTATAACTGGTTTTATAATAGTTGTAAGTGGTGGACGTGAGAATGCGGATCCCAAGAAAGCTAGGGTGGACCATTTCCCAGAACACTGTGACTCCATCGCTACCCAGTTAGGGCAGTCAGGCCTGTTGTAATAGAATGACCAGAATGCTAGACAGTGCAAGTTTGCTGCCCAATAATACAAGCAGAAATTTGGAAGAGCAAGACTGCCTGCAGCCTTAGTTTTTTGGAGATATGTCTTATTTAAGTGTGGATGTTTTTCTTGCCACAGATATGATGGAATCTAACTGAAAGAATGAACCAGGGATAAAAACAGGAATATTTTGATAGATATCAAAACTTAGGTAAAGTGACCATCTTGACTGAGTTAATACGGCCTATGAGGGATGTGGAAAGCGGTGACCATCGGGTTAATGCCTGCTTTGTCTGATTCAACAGAGAGACAATTTTTTAAATATAAATCTTTATACCTCCTCGTAACTGTAACCCCCAGGTAAGAGAATTTTTATCTTCTCAATTTTAAAAGGCCATTTACTGAAGTCAAGAGTCTGTGTCAGTGTATTAATAGGGAAATTTTAACTTTTACTTAGGTTTAATTTGTAGCCAGAATTTATTCCAAATTCCTTAAGCAATGATAGAACAGAAGGCAATGTGTCAGTTGGATGAGAGATGAAAAGTAAAAGGTCATCAGCGTTAAGGGAGACCTTGTGCTCCATATCACCTCTCCAGATTCCTGAAATTGTGTCACAGGACTGCAAAGCAGTGGCAAGAGGTTAAATTGCCAGGTCAAAGAGCAGAGGGCTCAGTGGGCATCCCTGACAAGTTCCTCAATGTAGACTGAATGGTTTTAATATCTGAGAGTTGGTACGAATGGTTGCGGTGGGATGTGAATAAATTAATTGCACCCATGTAATGAAATTGGGACCAAAACCAAATTTGTCAAGAACATTAAATAAGTATCTAGTCCCATTCAACCTGATCAAATGCTTTCTCTGCGTCAAGGGAGATAACACACTCAGGGACAGTATCCAAAGGAGAATAAATAATGTCCAAAAGGCGCCTGATATTAAAAAAGGAATGCCTGCCTTTAATGAATCCAGTCTGGTCTTTTGATATGATGAAAAGAAGGATCTTTTCCAACCTTTGAGCAAGAACTTTGGCTAAAAATATTTGGCATCTGTATTTAAAAGGGAGATTGGTCGATAAGTAGAACAATGAGTTGGATCTTTTCCTTTCTTTACAATGAGGGTAATGCATGCCTCTAAGAAAGATTTTGGAAGGGATCCTTGGTCAAATGACTCTGAGAGAACAGAGTGTAGGAGTGGGGAGAGGAATGGAGAAATTTTCTTTAAAAATTCAGCAGGGAATCCGTCAGGGCCCGGACATTTGCCAGACTGCATTACCGATACAGCTGACACAATTTCTGTCAGGGATATTGGGATCTCCAGTGCACCCTGGTTGGGTGTGAGTTTCAGCATACTGTATTGGTCTTTTCGAAAAAGTGAAAAGATTAATTATTGTTGGTTTGAGATTCTGAAGTATGTAAATGGGAATAAAAGTTCTTAAATGCTCTGTTAATTTGTAAATGATCTAGAGTTATGGTGCCGTTCTTTAATTGGATCTTAGGGATGATTTGTAGCCATGGCACCCTTCAACTTATTTGCCAGTGGTTTTCCTGACTTTTCTCCATGTATGTAAACCCAGCGCACCCAGTGCACCCAGCACACTCACTCTTTGCCCCACTCCCCTTAGGACGGAGGCTGAGGAGCATCAAATGTAGAACCACTAGACTGAGGAACAGCTTCTACCCTGAGGCTGTTAGACTCATGAATAAATAAATAATAAGAATAAACACTGCAAAATATCACATCATGCTGATGCTGATCTGTTTTCTTGTTGCTGTGTTCATTTGTGACCATCTGCTCATACAGACTCATGTTCGTGCTGCTGTTTATAATGATGTTTTTCCACTACATTAGGGCTTAGTGTATTACTAGTTGATGTTTCTCTTAGTTAATTCTAGATGTTATTACTGTTTTTCTCTTGCATTTGTTGTTGGATGTAACTGGGACCCCGTGTACATAATCTCGTTTTCATCACATGTACCACATGCGGTGCAAATGACAATAAAGACTCTCTGACTCTCTGACTCTGATGTAAAATGAATTACTTTTCAAAAGTGATTGTTCTATTGAGTGTGTGGTCAATAAGACAAACTTAGTTTTGAGTTCTAATTTTTTTTGTACATATTAGGACATTTCTTTTGAGCATATTGTTTATCAATTTCTTTTATCTGCTGGGTAAATCAGTTCTTTCTTTTTTAGATTTTTGCCTCAGCCAGGCGGTATATGAAATGACTTGCCCCCTATGCCCCAGGAGATCTGTTAATGGATAGAAAGAAGGTTATTTCTTTCTCTATAAATGTGATGAAATCATTGTTTGACAGCACCGTTGAATTGAATCTCCACATTCTACTCCTTAGAGGAATGTCAGGGAGGGACAGAGCCAGAGTCACAGGTGCGTGGTCTGAGATGACATTACTATAGTAGTTACAGCCACGGACAGAGGGAAGAACTTTGTTGTCCATGAAAAAGTAACTGATCCTCAAGTATGAGTGATAAACAGGAGAAAAAAATAATATTCTCTCTCAGCTGGGTGTAAAAAACACCACACATCGCACAGGCCATACTTGGATAAAAAGGCACGGATAGTGTGGGCCGACCTGCTGGCTGTGGCAGGGTTTGTAAAGGATATGTCCAAAACTGAATTTAGCCAGCAGTTCAAGTCACCACTGTGTATCAATGAGTATGTGTTAAGGTCCGGGAGCAGTGAAAATAATTTCTCAAAGAAACAAACATCATCTGTATTTGGGGCATATACGTTAATGAGCACTACTGGTGTGTTGTACAATTTACCGGAAACAAGCACAAAACGACCATACTTATCTGAGTTAACTTGAAAAGGTTCAAAATAAATGTCTTGACTGATGAGGATCGAGACGCCCCAAGACTTTGCTCGAAAGGAGGAATGAAAACTCTGCCAGTGCCATGTTTGCAGTAATTGTTTGTTATCTTCACTTCTAATGTTAGTCTCCTGTAGAAAAACAATGTCTGTGTTTAATTGTTTTAAATGAGAAAGCACCTTCCTTCTCTTAACGGGAGGTTCAAACCTTTGACGTTCCAGCTTGACAACTCCAACTGACTGCTCATATTACTAATCATTTATGTAAGTAAAATAGGCAATACAGTCTAATGTGTGGATGGCTGTGAAGTTCTTGGCAAAGTGAAAGAAAAGATAAATTAATGGCAGTGATGGACCCCAACCCCCCTTCCCATTCTGGACAGCTGCAAAAAAACAAAAGCAGCAAGCTCCATAAAAAATAAGGAAATAAGGCTCCTTTCTAACTTCTAAACTAGTGCTCCATCCATCCATCCATCCATCCATCCATCCATTTTCGTCCGCTTATCCGGGGTCGGGTCGCGGGGGTAGCAACCTAAGTAGGGAGGCCCAGACTTCCCGCTCCCCAGCCACTTGAAGCAGCTCCTCTGGGGGAATCCCAAGGTGTTCCCAGGCCAGCCGAGAAACATAGTCCCTCCAGCGTGTCCTGGGTCTTCCTCTGGGTCTCCTCTCGGTGGGACATGTGCTCCAGTATCAATATAAGAAATAATGCATAAGCACCTATAGGATATATGAGGGCAACCACCATATTGTGTCTTTAAACACGTACGGTGCCACCCAGATGTAAAGGATATATAGGAGGTCAATATTAATACTGACCTCTTTACCTTAATTAATTTACTTATTCAGATTGAATAGTAATTTCACAGATTCTTTTCTTTTTCGGTTTACCCAATATTTCTGTGATCTTTATGATGGGTAAGTAAAACAGAAGCCATAGAGTGACAATGGAAACGTTGACTTTAGTTTGGTATGCCAGGAGACACTAGCATTTATTTAAAATAAATCAACTAAAATTAACACCATTACACTTGATTGATAGATTTCACTTTCTTGCAATTTAATACGTTAGCACATTTAAATTGTAACAACAGACATAAATACAGGATGTCATTATACTTAGTCTGTGGCTCTTAGCTTAAATATAGTTACCAGCTTAGAAATGAAATAGGGAGATTTAAGAGGAGTAGGGAGAGGTTAAGAGAGGAAGTTATTTATCTTGAGTTTAACCAGATGACACTTTCCATCCGACTTCTGCTAAATCCCAGGTACGTTTGTAAACAGCTCTTTACCTTTTGACGACAGCCCGGTAAGAGAAGACCTTGTAGCTTTTCAGATGCACGGGGTCCTTGTGGGGCCAGTACATCTGAGCTGGTTATTTGCTTACTTTCCAACGTCTCCTGGTCTCGCGTTGGTCATCAGAAAATGCGTCAGCTCCTGGTTTCTGGCTCAAGATAACTTATTCCAGAAAGGAATAAACAAAGTTCTGAGCTTACGCTTGGTTCGAAGTGGACTCATAACAAACATGTTATTAGCCTTTAACTGAATGACGTGTCCTTAGCGTGTGACTGACGTTCATTCAGTTCTTTGGGAAGACCTCATGTCTGAGGCTTACTCCAGCAGACTCCACTCATTCCAGCAAAAGCTTAGAACCTAGTAGAAGATCTGAGATGAGAGGAGTTGTCACTGGTCCAAAAGGGGTTGTCATTGGTCCAAAAGAACCAGTCGAGCAGTTCACTTGTTGTTATCAAGATTCAAGGTGAAATTCAGAGCAGAGAGAAATTGTTTAGGAAAAGTATCTGAGTGAGGAGACTTTCAGACGCTAGTGAGAGTTTTAGCTGACTCTCAACAAAAACAACTTCTGAGCAAGTCAGTTTGACGTCTTATCTGAACTTTGACACCATTTCATTTGCAGAAATGACACAGCATATACATATGTTCACATTTAAAGAATAATATGACACAGCATATACATATGTGATCATAAGACATATTGTAAATTACAACACTGTTCATGAATAAACACAGGTGATGCTCTGATTATATTTGTATTAGAACAAAAGCAAAGATAGAAATAGTCTCTTTTTGAGAAAATCTGTCCTTTGATTCAAACTAATAAAATAAATTGTGTTAAATGTCAGGTTACTGAGAGGTCAGTAAAGGTCATCTCTGGAACAGTTCAAAAATACACAGGTGTATCAGAGCGGACACGGTCATGCCCACTACATCTCCTCCCTTTTGGAAGCCATCGCCAGTCCTTGGGGATGGGGTCCAACATGAAAGGAAACCTTGAACTGTCTCTGATCTTGAAGTAATCCAGCAAGTGGAAAAGAAAAATCAAAAATTATAATCCCATAAAGTTTTT
Source organism: Garcialebias charrua (assembly GCA_038048925.1). NCBI lineage: Eukaryota > Metazoa > Chordata > Actinopteri > Cyprinodontiformes > Rivulidae > Garcialebias > Garcialebias charrua. The sequence goes on along the minus strand of JBBPBX010009126.1, from coordinate 25,430 downwards.
GTAACTTCCATACTGTTCGGAGTTAATCCCATTGCGGTAAGCTTTTAATCCCTTGGAAAACTGAGTCTGTTAACTCTTGGAAAACAAAGTCTGTGATCCCTTGGAAAACAAAGTCTTATAATCCACAGCGGTAATTCCACAGCAGTAATTCCACAACGATTAGAGTTGGTGATTTTGTCAGCAACAATTGTTTTTGTAATCAGAGGGGATCCCTCGATTGAAGCAGAGGAGGCGACCCTTGGATGAAGGTTGAAGACCAAGCGTTGGAGCTGCAGGTCCCTACATCGAAGGTTGTTGGCTGGTTGGCTTCCTGTCAGTGCCACTCTGGTTCTATGTGTCATGCAATTATGTGGTTTTTTAGGTGGGTTTATGATTGGGATTTTACATTAAGCCTTACCTATATATACCTGGTATGTAAGCTATCATGGTTTAGATCAGCTAAAATTACCAATTAACCCTTGTGTTGTCCTGCGGGTCAAAAGTGACCCGCTACCATGTTTAGCTATAGAAAAAATACCTTAAACTATATTTTTCCAACTTGAAATTTTATGACTTTTCCTAAAGTGACCCCATCATTACAAAAAGTGATACTTTGTTTTTGTCTAGGTTTCCATGTGGGCTGTACACCACTAGGGTCCAAAGATCGTCCTATGGGTCATTTTTGACCCGTGAATTATAAAGGCATTTAAACACCAGAAAAAAGTTCAAAGGCCACACACAAACTCTCTCTAACACACACACACACACACACCCCCACACACACACACACGCACGCACGCACGCACACACACACACACACACACACACATCAAAGACACTAGAACTTGCATTTGACCTGCACCTGCACTCTTGATCTGCAGCTAACCCCTCACATCACACAAGCTGCCAAGCAAAACAAAAAAACAAACTAAGAAATAATAAAGGCTGCAGCTGGGTCAGTCAAAAGAAAAAGGTGCCAGTTCTGCCCCTGGAAGAAGGACTGCAAGACAAAAGCTGTGTGCTGCACATGTGAGAAACACATCTGCAAAGCCCATTCTCACGTTCACACATACTGTCCTTCTTCTTCTTCTTCTTTCGGCTTTTCCCTTTTCAGGGGTCGCCACAGCGAGTCATCCTCCTCCACCTCACTCTGTCCTCTGCATCCTCTGTCCTCACTCCAACTACCTTCATGTCCTCTCTAACTGCATCCATATATCTCCTCTTTGTCTTTTTCCTGGCAGCTGCATTTCTAACATCCTTCTACCAATATACCCACTGTCCCTCCTCTGGACATGTCCAAACCATCTCAGTCTGGCCTCCCTAACTTTATCTCCCAGTTGTTCAACATGTGCTGTACCTCTGATGATCTCATTCCTGATCTTATCCATCCTTGTCACTCCTAAGGAGAACCTCAGCATCTTCATTTCTGCCACTTCCAGTTCTTTCTCCTGTCTTTTTGTCCATGTCTCTGTCTCCAGACCATACAACATAGCTGGTCTCACCACTGTCTTGTAAACTTTTCCTTTGACCTTTGCTGACACCTTTTTGTCACAAATCACTCCTGAAACTTTTCTCCATCCACTCCATCCTGCCTGGACTCTCTTCTTCACCTCTTTACCACATTCCCCATTTTCCTGGACAGTGGACCCCAAGTACTTGAAGTTCTGCACCTTTGTGACCTCTGCTCCTTGTAGTCTCACTGTTCCACCAGCCTCCCTCTCATTCACACACATGTACTCTGTCTTACTACGGCTGACTTTCATTCCTCTTCTTTCAAGTGAATACCTCCACCTCTCCAAGTTCTCTTCCACCTGTTCCCTGTTCTCACCACATATCACAATGTCATCTGCAAACATCATAGTCCATGGGGATTCCTGCCTGACCTCATCTGTTAGTCGGTCCATCACCAGAGCAAACAAGAAGGGGCTCACATACTGTCCTACATGTGATAAATATAGTAGAAGTTGAAAATTGTTCACAAAATCAAGCAACATTTTGTTTTTTTGTTGTGTTATGAGAGAAGTATTTTTATAATTCACTTCCTAAAAAATATTTAAAAAATAAACGTGACAAAAAAGTTCCAGATTGTTGACTGTTTTTTCCCTTTCAATATAAATAATTCAGAAATAATTACTTTACATTTATATAATAGCCATAATAAACCTTTACTGTGTAAAAGAAAACTGTTTTGACAGTTGGTTTGTGGTAAAAAAAAAAAGTGTAATACTGTTAACTGGTGATTGTCTTTTTGTATTGTGTAACAAAAATACATGATAAAAAAATATAAAAAACATAAATAATTGAGATGCATTGATAAATAGGTTGTTTCATCGTGGAAAATGGATTTTGGATTTAAAGTTCAATAAAGCTGCTTTATTTTGGGTCTTTGGTAGTGCGGGTCATTTTTGACCCGTAGGACAAGGGGAGTAAACAGAATGTTAAGATCGCACAAGGGTTAAGGGGGGGATCAATGCTGTAAAAATAGATATAGGGATCTATACCTATAGATCCAAAAAAGCTAAGTCTGGTCCTCTGGACATTCAAAAAACAAAACCAAACAAAGCAAAAAAACAACAACTGTAGAAACGTTTTGTCTTTCGTCCGAAAGACTTCCTCAGTCTGAGAAGCTGTGTTCGGCTCAGTCTTATAAATAGCACCCTCCCACAGTGGATCAACCAGTTGGCTGATGACAGCCGAAACAGTTGCTCACATGATCAAGGAGGACCATCAGCCTGACGATGGATGTTTGCTATTCACAGAGGGCTGAGTGATACCAGCAATAACAGCATTGTAAGAGGGGGACAGTTGAACCCGGAGGCCTCCACCTCTGTTTAATGATGGACGGTTTCTTTTCACAAAGATGGCCTCCTTTACTCCTCTCTCAAACCATCGTTCCTCTCTATCAAGGATGTGAACATCTTCATCCCTGAAAGAGTGACCGCTGGCCTGGAGATGAGTGTAGACTGCAGAGTCCTGACCTGATGATGTTGATCTTCTGTGCTGGGCCATCCTTTTGGCCAGTGGCTGTTTAGTTTCCCCGATGTAAGACTGATCACAGCCCTCCTGACACTGAACAGCATACACAATATTACTCTGTTTGTGCCGGGGGACTGGATCTTTGGGATGAACCAGTCTTTGCCGTAATGTATTTTGGGGTTTAAAAGCCACTGGGACGTTGTGTTTAGAAAATAAACGTCTCAATGTCTCTGAAACTCCCGCAACATACGGAATGACCACTGGTCTGGGTCTGGGTTCCTTCTTTTCACCTGATGGCTGGCTGGAGTCCTGTTTGGGTTTCTTCTCTGCTTTCAGGAAGGCCCAGTTAGGATATCCACATTTCTCTAGAGCCTGTTTTGTGTGTGATTTCTCCAGACCAGTGGTCATTCCGTATGTTGCGGGAGTTTCAGAGACATTGAGACGTTTATTTTCTAAACACAACGTCCCAGTGGCTTTTAAACCCCAAAATACATTACGGCAAAGACTGGTTCATCCCAAAGATCCAGTCCCCCGGCACAAACAGAGTAATATTGTGTATGCTGTTCAGTGTCAGGAGGGCTGTGATCAGTCTTACATCGGGGAAACTAAACAGCCACTGGCCAAAAGGATGGCCCAGCACAGAAGATCAACATCATCAGGTCAGGACTCTGCAGTCTACACTCATCTCCAGGCCAGCGGTCACTCTTTCAGGGATGAAGATGTTCACATCCTTGATAGAGAGGAACGATGGTTTGAGAGAGGAGTAAAGGAGGCCATCTTTGTGAAAAGAAACCGTCCATCATTAAACAGAGGTGGAGGCCTCCGGGTTCAACTGTCCCCCTCTTACAATGCTGTTATTGCTAGTATCACTCAGCCCTCTGTGAATAGCAAACAACCATCAGGGTGTTAACGATCCATCGTCAGGCTGATGGTCCTCCTTGATCATGTGAGCAGCTGGTTTCGGCTGTCATCAGCCAACTGGTTGATCCACTGTGGGAGGGTGCTATTTATAAGACTGAGCTGAACACAGCTTCTCAGACTGAGGAAGTCTTTCGGACGAAAGACGAAACGTTTCTACAGTTTTTTTTTTTTTTTTTGTTTTGTTTTGTTTTTTGAATGTCCAGAGGACCAGACTTAGCTTTTTTGGATTTTTCTACCTGGATTATTGAGCATGCATCAGGGTATACCTATAGAGTTTTGGAGGGCTTCTGTAACAAAGGCCTCTAATTCCAAACTATTCCTCCATTCATTACTTAGTTTAGGTTAAACTAAAATAGAAAAGTGAAATATAGTTTGGTCTGTTGTCTTTTAGATGAACGACGTAGGATTTGGTATTCCTAATAAATTTTGAAGTCTATGGCGAGACTCATCAAAATGAATAGATAATCTAGAATAGAAACGATCGAATCGGTTCAATTTAGAAATTGTGAGACCAGTGTAGTTTATGGTACCTTGAGTAGCTTTAAACTACATTGACTCTTCGACGATTGAGATTTAACAAAACGAACTGCATGTTGGCATAGTTAAATCCATATCATTCATTAACCAATGTTAATACAAAACCTTTTTGGCTGGGAGTGTTCAGAACCAAACAATATCTCAACTAATGACAACAGTAATGACTAAACAACAAGGAAACAACGTTTCACTGCTTCGACACACTCTTGTCGTCAGATTCCAAAGTGCAACACACAAGAAAAACAGGTCTCAACTTTATGACCGAGGTCAAATTAAATCTCGTGGATTTAAACGGTTGTTAAGGTTAGTTTTTTGTTGTGGGTTTTAGGCTTAGCGTTTCTAAGTTCAAATTGGACAATGCGACTTATAGGGTGGAAAATACGGTAGTTTAAACCTGATTAGTTTATTTACTAACTTGTGTTTGGACGACCTTATTATCCCATGAAGTCGGTGTGTTTGTGAGATCTTTGTCTTTTGTGGAGTCATTGAACGCCTTGTAAGGTTTGATCTGATTTCGATGTACCCATTTAGCAATTGGCTCTTTGCGGCCTTTGCTGATTTTGATTTCGTAGACGACTGAGGACACTTTGTCTGTTATCAGATGAGGTCCAGTCCACCTGGGCATTAGTTTGCGGGCGAGAGTTCCGGTCCCGGACTCTCCTTTCCCGGTTGCTGGGGCGAACGTATAGTACCAGACTCTGTCTCCCACTTGGAGTTCATTGTGAGAGGCCTTCTGGTCATAGTACGCCTTACGTCCTTCAGCAGATTTTTCCAGGTTTTTCTGGGCGAAAGCAAAAGTGTTTCTGAGGTGTACATTCAAATCTTTCATGTATTGTTGTGTAGTGTAGGCTGTCGCCATGGCGGCGTCGCCTGGTTGGTACAACAGGTGTAGAGGGAGAGTCATTTGTCGACCGGTCATCATCTCGAAGGGAGAGATGCCAGTTGATGTGTGTGGAGTGGCTCTTATGGCCATGAGGACCAGAGGGAGTTTCACGTCCCAGTCCTTGTGGTTTGCAGCCACGTATTTCTTCAAAATACTCACCACAGTTCTGTTTGCTCACTCTACTTGGCCTGAAGCCTGTGGGTGGTAGCCGACATGAAAGATGGCCTTGACGCCTAGCCTAGCCTAGTTCTTTCATCACTTCACCTGTGAAGTGTGTACCTTGGTCTGAGTTCACCCTAAACAGGGGTGTCAAACATTCCGGCCCGCCAGGGTTTTTTAGTTTGCCCACTGATGAATCTGAATTATTTAAAAAAAGAATAAACACTATTTTCTTAAAAATATGCAGTTCCTATGTTGTCCGCTATAGAGGCGCTGTGTTTTAGTCAGTTCCTATGTTGTCCTACTCAAACCGGCTGTCTCTAGGACCCAGGGGCGCTGTGTTTTAGATGGGAGACGCAGCAGATAGCAAGCGGAGGCTCTGCTCTTTATCCCTGTCTTCATGTGTGCAGCAAGTGTTCCTCCTGATATGAAACAGTACAAAAACAAGATTTCAGGGTTGCTGAGGGAGTTTGAGAAACGATTTCAGGTCTTTAGAAGAATAATTACGCACACATCTTAAAAGATGGGCTGAGTGCACGAAGCCGCATGTCGGAACCGCTACAAAGGCGAACTCAAGACAGAATTTGCAGTTTTCTCTCACCACTCACCATCAGAGCTTCTGTTCTCACTAATGAACATTATTAAAACAGCTACGCTCAAAGCTCAATTTATGTGTTCACAATTGCTTCCTAGATGTGGAAAATGGATTTAAAATTCATTCATTTCTAAATTTTGATGGGTTTGATGCATTTTTAACATGCAATAAAGTGTTTTAACAAAACTGTGTTTTTTGTTTTAATGTCCAGAGGACCAGACTTAGCTTTTTTAGATTTTTCTACCTGGATTATTGAGCATGCATCAGGGTATTTAACAAAACAGTTGACTAAATGTTTTAAAACGTGCAATCACTGATCAGTTTCTTAATGTGTAATGCACTTAAATGTTAAACTGAGTAGAAGTGTAAAAGGCCAATTAATTTAATGTAAATATTTTTATAATTTATTTATTAATTAATAAAATAAAATGAGTATGGCCCCCATGAGATCAGATTAAGCTGTAAGCGGCCCCCAGATCAAAATGAGTTTGACACCCCTGCCCTAAGGGGAAGTCCAAACCTTTAGAATATATGATTCATTAACAACATAGCAGTGGTTTGTGCTGTGTCGTTAGGAGCTGGTAGGCATTCTACCCATTTGGTAAATGCACAGGTTACCGTGAGAAAATATTTATTTCCTCTAGAGCTCTTAGTGAGTGGTCCAACCCAGTCGATCTGGAGGTCAGACCATGGGAATGCAATGCCTCTGCTTTGCAGTGGTGCTCTGTGAAGTGGTCTGGTTGGCTGAAACTGGCCACAGACCACGCACCCTTCAATGTAGTCCTTGACATCCTTTTTCATTCCAGGCCAATAGGCAATTTGTTTTAATGCTGTCAGCGTGGCTTTATGTCCTTTGTGTCCTGCGGACGGGAGATCATGGGCATGAACTAACATCACCCCTCTTTGGTCATGGGGAACCACAAACACAGGTGAGGACGTTGGTCCATGAACGAAAGCTAGGATGCCTTTGATTAGTTTTAGCTGTTTGCGCAACTGGTAAAGGACTTTAAGGTCTGGATCGGAATCCAGTTCGTCTTTAGACGGAGTGTTTTTGTCTGGGTCAGTCAGGTACAGTATCATGGAATTGATAGCGGGGTCCAACTTCTGCAGTTGGACGATGTCTGGGTCAGTCAGTGCGGGTGGTACAGAGACTGCGTTGTCAGCAGGTCTGGCTGCGGCCTGTGCACGTGTGACTGCCATAACCCGGACTGTAGGTTGTATTGACAGATTCTTGATTAACCAGGAGGGGTCGAAGGACCATAGAGGACCTTCGTCGGCTCCTTCTTTGGCTAAGGAATCTGCAATGTCATTGTAGTGCTTGTCATCGCCTGGGACTCTAGAATGTCCTGGAACTTTCTTCCAGTAGATCTGTAAGTCGTGTGATGTCACCAAGTGATCACACGCTATGAAAAGCTCTTTGTGCTTCACCACCTTCCTGTCGCTTGTTAGGAAACCGTTCTGTTTCCACACAGCGAGGTGACAAGCGAAACTTAAACGAGCATAGTTAGAGTCAGTGCAGATAACTAGCGTCTTGATGGAGCGTTCTACTACCATCTGGAGAGCTATTAGGATTCCTGCAATCTCAGCGTACTGAGAAGTCTGAGAGCCTAATCTGTAGCTGAAAGTAATCTGTTCTTGGTCTTGGAGGAGGACCCCTCCAACACCTGCTCTGCAGATTTTGTCGCGGAGGAATGAAGATCCATCCACGTACAATGTTGTCATATCTTTGCAGATATTGTCATCAAAGAAGTGGTGATTCGGGTCTTCAGTTACTGGGGGTTTTACCTCAACCGGCGGCTGGGTGGCTGGTACATCTTGTGTACACTTTTGGCAGATTGCCAAGTCCGTCCCCAGATGTGACTTCTTGTTTTGACCATAACGTATGTCTAGGTTAAAACTTTGAAGCGCCATGAGCCACGTTGCAACACGTGAGTTTGTTACCACACCATCTCTGATGCGTTCACTGTTAAGAAAAGTCACTGGCTGGTGTTGTGTTTCCACAATGATTTTCTGTCCACCAATGTAGCTGGAGAAATGTTTAACTGCCCACACTGTGGTCAGTAAAGCTTTCTCACAGTCTGAGAATCTCAACTCGGGGCCTGCCATCGTTTTGCTGGCGTAGGCTACTACACGTTTGTCTCTGTCGTGTATTTGGTACAGACCTGCACTTATGCAATGAGCTGAGAAGCCCACTTCCAAGTAAAACTCTGGGTAGACTAAACATGGGGCTGACTTGATCCTGTTTATAAGAGCGTCCATTGCCTGCTGTTGCTTGTCAGTCCAGACAAATGGAACCTCTTTTCTTAGGAGTTCAGTCAGTGGTTTCGCAAGGTCAGCATAGTTTTCTATGAATTGGTTCGAGTCGTTACACATGCCCAGAAAACTTTGTAGTTCTTTGAGATTGATGGGGACTTTGAGAATGTTGAGGCCTTGGGTGCGAGTCAGCTGTGGTTGTACTCTGTCTGGACATACAAGTAGGCCAACGTAGTCCACCTTGGTTCTGCACCATTGGCATTTTGACAGTGATATCTTAGCACCAGCAGTTGTTAGTTGATTCAGAACGTGGTCGATCTCAGCCAAATGTGAGTCCAGTGTTGGCTGCCTAAAAAGGACATTGTCCACGTAAATCAGTGTCCCACGCTCGTGGGCGTCTGGACATGCTCTGTTTAAAAAGATGTTGAACTCAGCAGGTGAGTTAGCGTAGCCAAAGGGACACTTGTTAAAGGTGTATTGACGGCCACCAAAAGTGAAAGCTAGTTCATATCGGTCCTTGTCGCACACAGGGATGGTCCAAAAACCAGAGGCGACGTTGAGGGTCGAAAAGTACTTACCATTGGTGACCTTGGGCAATTCCTGTTAGAGCTGCGTCATAGGCCATCTGGATAAGGGAACTTGTTTGTTTAGCTTTCTGTAGTCTATAGTGAGTCTCCACTTACCATTTGGTTTTAACACCGGCTATAAAGGCGTGGAGTAATTGCTGTTACAGTATCGGATGATACCTTTTTCTAACAGGTCATTAATGATTTCTCTGATAGGTTGATGTGCTGCCAGAGGAATCTTGTATTGTCTGACAAATGCAGGTGGAGCATTAGGCGGGGTTGGGATGCTCACTGTGTGGAGCGTGGTCAACCCACAATCCATCGAGTCAGTTGAGAATGATTTCTCATATTTTAGAAGAACTTTGCGAAGTTTGTCCCTTTCTTCATCAGTTTTCAGGGCGTCGGCTTGGGCGACCACCTGGTCAATCTGTGAAGCAATTGAGAGGGGTTCTTGTTCTTTGGGGAGCTCCAGTGAGTCCCCTTCAGTGTCGTAAAACCTGTCAACAGGTAGTGCACTGTAAGTTTGAGGGCCTAGACTGTCTCCTTTGCTGAAACTGAACCTGTGGACAGTGTCCTGGTCAGACTCATTGGGGGAGAAAAGAGCTATGGCCTGTGTTGGTCTCGTGAACAACACTTTCCCCGTGTGTTGACTTGGGATCAAGTTTTCTGGGAGTCCTCCCAGAAATGGAATGCTTAGCTCAAAATCATGAAAATCAGTAGAGATCAACCATCCTAGCTGTGTGTGTTTTGGGATCAGTACCTCTTCTGTGCTTGTATTGCACATAGCAACAGTCGTGGTTCTGCAGTCGAGGGTCACTTGGCATGTGGCCTCCATGGACAGTCCTAAGTTGAAAAACATAGGAGATGGTTGAAAGTATGCCTGTTTTTTGCTAATAGCTTTTCCTTTCATGATGTGAATCATCACCGGCTTGTTCATAACCTGAGGTTGTACCACAGTGTTATGGCTGTTAGCAACCTGGCAGACCTCTGGTATGGTCTGTCCAGCCTTAAGGTTCTCTGTGGTCAGCACAGGACACACATTCACATAGGAAATACATTCACTGTTTACATTTATTAATACTGTTTACATTTATTACTACTGCTTTACATTTATTATTACTGTTTACATTTACACTACTTTTATCTACACTACTGCAGATACATATACAGCATTCTCTGACTAGCCTTATCTAAGGATGCCAAATGTGCCTTATGTGCCTTACTTCATATGCCACTTTGCCTATATACCAACATCAACTACCTCATACATATACATGTACTGTGTACATTAACTCATATGCTGCTGTGCCACTCTTTGCAAATGTCAACGCTAGAAACTTCAGTTTATTTTATAGATATACGTTTTATACTTTTTATACTACTATGCAAAAACTCAGGACAGTATTACACTTTTATTATTTCATTTTATGCTTATGTTCATTGGGTGTTTGGTGTTTTAGGGGTGTTTGGTGTTTCAGTGTTGGTGTAAATTTTCATACTTTTATACTATTATGAAAAAACTCAGGACAGTGTTACACTTTTTTACTATTTTATGCTTATGTTTATTAAATGTTTTAGTGTTTAGTGTTTAGATGGTTACTGTTGCACCGAGGGACTGAGAGAAACGCAATTTCGGTCCTGTGTATGTCCTGTACATATTGTAGTTCTGACAATAAAGTTGACTTTGACTTTGACTTTGAGAGTCCCTCGTGGCTGTCTCTAGTGACCACAGTACATTGTTGTTGATGTCCACTCGGACACCTAATCTTACCAAAATGTCGGAGCCTATGTAGGTTGCATGTGGTAAGTTCGGGACCACGAGGAACGGGTGATCCAGTTCTCGTTGGTTCCAGATTAGTTTCAGGTCAATGATCCCTTTTGCGGTCATTACCTGTTTATCGTTGGGGTCTAACGAAAAGCGGAAAGCCTTTTTGTTTATTCCTAGACCCAACTGTTTTTAACCAAGGTTCCATAGAAAGCTTGGCTGATCGCTGATTTCTCCGTCCAAGGGGACAGAACAGCATCATCGGTGTGGGATCCTTGGATCTCAACACCTTTGACTACCTGTGGTAGTCAAAGGTGCGTGCTGACTGTTTCAACTCGCAGAGGGGGCTCTCTTGTTGGACCTCTTCTGCCTCACCTTTTGCTGAAGGTTCACTTACCGGGACTGTGCTCTCATTTGAGGATTCCCTTGTGCCTTCCGTGGTACCTGCTGTTAGACAGTCAGTGTCACCTTGTGTAGGTATATCGATCGGCAGTGGTTGGATCACTCTGGTCCACATTGTCTGATCGCCATAATCTATAATCGCGTCGAAGCGGTTTATAAAGTCTTGGCCAACCAAAAATGGGAATGAGTCAACGGCGGACACGTGTACCGGGTGGTATAGCGTCGTTTCACCAATCTGCATGTGAACCATAGCTATAGCTGTTGGGTTGTTCTCGTCTCTGAGAGTCCCTGCACATTCTTTAAGGGGTATTTCCCTGTCAACACCGTTAGCGGCTATCCGTAGCTCCTCCAACAGTGTGGGTGACATAATGGTTATGTCGGCCCCACCGTCCAGGAGGGCCTCTTCTGTGAGGACCCCTTCTAATGTGATTGACAGGTACACTTTCTTAGCGGGCCCCTTCCTGATAATGTGGACAGTGGAACCTATCAGGTTTTCTTCGACGTATACTTATATATATATTCTTCGTCTACCATTGTCTGTGTCATTTTCATTCATCTATACTGGTAGTGCAATCACACATGGGTCTGAGTGTTCGGTCTGTGACGAGTCATTGTCTTTGGTGAGTGAGGTTTCCTCCCTTTTTTCTGATGAGGGGCTCTCGGACTCTGTAACAATGATGCCATGGTTACAGTCAACGTCTTGTTGACTGTCTGTACCCTGATTGTCAGCATCCTGACCATCAGTATCTTGGTGACTGTCAGCAATTGTGGCATTGTTGTTATTTGTGTGCTCTGAGTTACTATCAATGATAGTGCTACACATTACTCCAGGTTTGTTTTCCTTTTTTTTTTTTTCAAACTTTCTAACAACCGACGTATGTTCTCCATCTCTTCTGAGGACAGAGGTTTAGGGCCTTTTTTCTGGAACTTCTGTGGGTTTTTCCTTGCCCCAGACTGTTCAGTCTGAGGTGCAGGAGCTGGCGCATTGCTCGGTGTCCCCTTTGGGACCCATATATTTTTTTCTTTTGGAATGTCCCCCCTTTTGGATGATGGGGTTCATCCTCTTGGTGCCGCGGGTTAGGGTTAACCCTAACCCTAACCCTAACCTTAACTGTTGTAGGTTGTTATCGTCCCCCCTCCGCAACACCTGAAACTCTATCCTCCCTGACTGGATTCATAGGAAATTTAAAACACAATGAGATTGTTATGGCAGGAGATTTCAACATTGATTGGAATAAGTCGACCCCCCTCTGTGATAAATTCAAGGAATGTTGCCTATCTCTCAATCTAACACAACTTATCGATTCTCCCACCAGACCAAACATAAAATGTCCCGAAAAATCTTCCACCTTAGATCTGTTTTTCACAAATGCACCTCACAAATTTCCTGGTATAGGTGTATTTGCTAACGTTTTGAGTGATCATTCCGTAATAGCAGCTCTTAGATCTACTAAACTTCCACCTGCTAAGCCCAGAATAATCCAAAAAAGGGATTTGAAACGTTTCAGTGAACAGTCATTCCTTTGGGATCTATCCCACTTTGACTGGCAACGTATCCTACAAATCAATGATGTGAACACCGCTTGGAACTATTTTCATGATAGTTTCATTTACTTTGTAAACAAACACGCTCCTTTCCGGCAGTTCAGGATAAAGGGCCGTGACAGCCCCTGGTTTACTCCTGAACTAGCTGATCTCCTGCACTGGAGAGATCATCTTTGGGCCGCAGCAAGAAAATCACACTCAGACACTGACTGGTTGAAATTTCGGCAGCTAAGGAATAAATGCACATCTGCCATCAAAGCCGCAAAACGTAACTACTTCTTATCTCAGACCTCCAAAAATCTAAACGATCCTAAAAAATTCTGGAAAACCATTAAATCTCTCTCAGGCACCCCCCAATCATCTGACCTCCCATCACAATTTCTTGTTGACTCTGTTCCTGTGTCAAATAAGCACGAGATCCTGAACTGTTTCAATAAACATTTTGTTGCTTCTAGTTCATTATTTGACACAGTTACAAATGGAAAATCAGCCACTTTATCTAATAATCAAACTTCTACAAATCAAATCCCTCCTACAAGTCAACCATCTGTTAATCACACCTTCTCTTTTTCTCCGTTCTCAGTCAGTGAGGTAAATAAACTGTTAAATGATCTTGATCCTAAAAAATCTGCAGGTCCAGATGAACTTCCACCTTATTTCTTAAGGCTGGCTGCTCATATCATCACAGTCCCTGTGACCCACATCTTTAATCTGTCCATAAGCCAAAACACCATTCCGGATGCTTGGAAAACAGCCTTTGTTCTTCCTTTGCTGAAGGGAGGTGACCCCACCTCACTGAACAATTATCGACCGATCTCTAAACTCTGCATCTTAGCCAAGGTTCTAGAAAAACTGATAAACTCTCAGATCAAAAATTATCTGGACTCATTTAACATCTTACCTCTCCATCAATCTGGTTTCAGGAAAAAACACAGCACAACAACTGCTTCTCTGAAGGTTCTGAATGATGTTGTTGAAGCATTGGATGCTAAGGACTATTGTGCTGCACTTTTCTTAGATCTGTCTAAAGCTTTTGACACTGTGGATCATAACATCCTGTGTCATAAGCTCTCAGAAATCGGTTTCTCTGATCACACCATCGGTTGGTTTTCTAACTATCTTTCCAATCGGAGGCAATGTGTTCAACATAACGGTACTTCTTCCAGCTATTTAACAGTTAAAAATGGTGTACCACAAGGCTCAGTTTTAGGACCAACTCTCTTTACAATCTACATAGCTAATGTAGGTCACTGCATCCCTGATGCATCCTTACATTTCTATGCTGATGATACAGTTGTTTACTGCCGAGCTAAAACAGTAGCTAAGGCTTTCCAGTTACTGCAATCCGCTTTTGACATCATCCAGTCAGATTTGTTCCGTCTCAAACTTGTCCTAAATGCTGATAAAACAAAAGGGATGTTTTTTTCAAATAGGAAGGCGGTTCCAGCAGATCCTCCTCTGATTTTATCTTCAAATGGTGTCCCTATTGAGTTTGTTGATTCCTATAAATATCTGGGTATCCTGATCGATTCACATCTCTCTTTTAAACTCCACGTGGAAAACCTAGTGAAGAAACTGAAAGTTAAACTGGGTTTCTTTTTCAGAAACAGATCATGTCTAACACTGAATGTTAGGAAACGCCTTGTATCTGTGACTTTCCTTCCCTCCATTGATTACGGTGACATTCTCTACATGAATGCTCCTACAAGCACCCTGCGGATGTTGGATGTTGTCTATCATGGTGCACTAAGATTCATAACTGGCTGTGATTATCGTACCCACCACTGCACCCTGTATTCACTGGTTAACTGGACATCATTAACCTCACGCAGACTCTTCCACTGGTACATTTTCATCTTTAAATCACTTCTTGGTCTGCTGCCCTCATACATCTCCTCCTACATGTCTTTGCGTGAGTGCAGCTACAGTGTGCGCTCTCAGGACATGATTACCTGCAGTGTTCCGTCAGTGAGGACTGAACTTGGAAAAAGGGCCTTCTCCTACTCTGCTCCTGCTTCATGGAATATCTTACAAAAAGATCTGAAGCTCTCGACCTTGACTTCTCTAAATGGTTTTCAGAATCTGTTGGAATCCTGGCAAAAACCAATGCAGATTTGTTCCTGTCTTTGATTTTATACGTCTACCTTATGTTTTGCTCGTTTTTTGATACTTTGTTTAAAAAAATGTATTTCTTTCTTTTGTTTTTTCTCTTTTTTGTTTTCTATTGTTTGTTTATTGTTTATTGTTTAAGGAAATTCTACCATTGCTGTTCATCGTTCTTTAGTTTTAGCAGGTCGCTTTCGTAAATGAGCCCATGAGGTTCAATAAGATTTACCTGACTAAATAAAGGTTGAATGAATGCTTCCTAGATGTGGAAAATGGATTTAAAATTCATTTCTAAATTTTGATGGGTTTGATGCATTTTTAACATGCAGGAAAGTGTTTTTTACAAATCTGTGTTTTTTGTTTTAATGTCCAGAGGACCAGACTTAGCTTTTTAGATTTTTCTACCTGGATTATTGAGCATGCATCAGGGTATTTAACAAAACAGTTGACTAAATGTTTTAAAACGTTCCATCACTGATCAGTTTTTTAATGTGTAATGCACTTAAATGTTAAACTGAGTAAAAGTGTAAAAGGATAATTAATTTAATGTAAATATTTTTATAATTTATTTATTCTTTGCACTAATACAAAGAAAAAAGTGGACTTTTGGATACTGGTCTGGCCCCCTTGGGATCAGATTAAGCGAGTAACCCCTCGCTGCAGCAAACAGTAAGGGGCGGGGTCGTGCCCGAGGGCCGAGCCATACCATATATGGAAGTAGCGCCATTGCACTCCGGAAATAAAGGGGGCGCTGTTTCAATGATCATTTACAAATTCCTTAAAGAAGCGGGTCAGCGGTGTTTCGGCAAGTAGAAGGTTGAAGAAGGTTTTCATTGACAGTGAATGAAAATATTTTGCGGAATGATTCACAATGGAAACTTCATTTCTTCATTACTTCGGCCGCTACGGCGGAATAATACAGTATTGTACTGTACGCGGTGCAGTGGCGGAGGCACACAGGCGGAGGGATACAGAGGCGGAGGGATATACAAGCGAAGCGTAGCACTTCTTAATAGTTATTTCATTTTAATAAATGTTGAACTTTACAAATCGGCATATGGACAGAAAATTGTTCAAATATAAGAGATTTTTTATCAAATAAAAGACAAACGTAAAATAAGTTTTAACCGTACCGAGTGAGATTCGAACCAGCTTCGAGAAAAGTATCTGCGCGCCAACCCAATGGGCCAGCCCAATGCGCGGTGCTTAACCAATTGAGCTACTGGGCAACTTGTGTTTTGTAGGTCGACTCTACTCTATCTTTTAACCGATTCCCCCTCAGAAAATCCTTGCTACGTACATGTTAAATAAGCTGATGTGGACGGCGGTTTTAATGAAAATAAAATGAAATAACTATTAAGAAGTGCTTAATCCATAGAACAAAGCCTAAAAATTAATAAATCAGTAGTCAGTTTCAATAAGTTTTCTTGTGTTGTTAGTGTATTTACTTATGGATTGTTCATTTCTGTGCGCTTAAGAATTAATAAATCAGTAGTCAGTTTCAATAATTATAAGTTTTCTTGTGTTGTTAGTGTATTTACTGATGGATTGTTCATTTCTGTGCATTTTTTTTAACTGTATTTTCTAAAAAAAAAAAAGTTTGATACCTCGGCTGGTATAGGAAATGGCGTCCCCTTTATTTCCGGAGTGCAATGGCGCTACTTCCATATATGGTATGGCTCGGCCCTCGGGCACGACCCCGCCCCATACTGTTTGCTGCAACGAGGGGTACTTGGATTAAGCTGATCAAAATGAGTTTGACACCCCTGCTTTATACCAATGTGCCATTACATTTGGTAAATCTGAAATTCAGATCTGCAAGCTACATGCTGAGTGAAATAAAATTGAATAAAGTTGTTTCACATTCCATGTCCCAATGGCCAGCTTCTGTAGCCGAGGATCAGACCGCCAGGGTCCCCGCCCTCGGCCACCACCCATCTTACATTGCACCCGACCCCTTTGGCCCCTCCCATAGGTGGTGAGCCCACCTCCGGGTTGGGGAGGAGGTCCTGCCCCAAGTGGAGGAGTTCAAGTATCTCGGGGTCTTGTTCACGAATGAGGGAAAACTAGAGCGTGAGATCGATAGGCGGATAGGTGCAGCGTCTGCAGTGAAGCGGGCGCTGTACCGGTCTGTGTGGTGAAGAGAGAGCTGAGTCGAAAGGCAAAGCTCTCAATTTACCGATCGATCTACGTTCCCACCCTCATCTATGGTCATGAGCTTTGGGTTGTGACCGAAAGAACGAGATCTCGGATACAAGCGGCTGAAATGAGTTTTCTCCGCAGGGTGTCTGGACTCTCCCTTAGAGATAGGGTGAGAAGCTCAGTCATCCGGGAGGGACTCGGAGTAGAGCCGCTGCTTCTCCACATCGAGAGGAGCCAGTTGAGGTGGCTCGGGCATCTGGTTAGGATGCCTCCTGGACGCCTCCCTGGGAGGTGTTCCGGGCATGTCCCACCAGGAGGAGACCCAGAGGAAGACCTAGGACACACTGGAGAGACTATGTTTCTCGGCTGGCATGGGAACGCCTTGGGATTCCCCCAGAGGAGCTGCTCCATGTGGCTGGGGAGAGGGAAGTCTGGGCCTCCCTACATAGGATGCTACCCCCGCGACCCGACCCCGGATAAGCGGAAGAAAATGGATGGATGGATGGAAAGTTGTTTCACACCAGTTTTTCCTTGGAAACAAACAAAATGGTAGTGTAGCGGTCTAAGAAGTTGAAGAAGTGGAACTAAGGACACTTGGGACACTTGGGAATAAACTGGTTATACAAGGTTTTCTTCTACATCTGATCAACATTGTTCACACTAACACCCATCACCCCCATTTAGTATTTACTGTACATGGGACAGGGGGCCACACCTAATGGGATGCAAATTACTCAAACTCTCATTTGACAGTCTCTGGTAGAATTACCTCAAACTGTCATTTGACAGTCTCTGATAGATGTAAGACTCATTTGAAAATTATGGGAGTCCAAGTGTTAAAGGACCCAGATCAACATGGACTTTGGAACCATCACTGGGCTCAAACAACAAGACCTCAGTCTTTTTCTCATTAACATTTAAAAAGTTCTGTGACAGCCATGTTCTGACTTCTGCCATACATTCCAGGAGTTGGTTCATGGAGTACTGTTTATCTTGTTTTAATGGAACATAAATTTGGCTGTTATCAGCGTAAAAATTAAAAGAAATTCATTGTTTCCAGAGAATATATCCCAGAGGTAGTAAATAAAGGGAAAACAACAGGAGGGCAAGTGTAGTCGAGGGATGCCAGTCCTTACGGTTGATGGCTGCCATCCATTGCCATCTTTGGTCTGCATCAAAAGGTATGCGATAAAATGACAAGTTTGGTTTTTTTCCTTGTCTGTTTGAGCAGACAACCTCACAGCACCCTATGGCTATTTTCATAGAAAAATCGACAGCATAACCAGGTTATTAGGCAACCAACTGGCTGAGTTCTGATTAGCTAAACAAGAGTGGAGACGTTATGTAGACGTTCGTCATGGCAGCGGGGGCATTTTTCCGAAGAGCGTGACGTCATGTGCAAAGGGTCAATAGATCCCTGAGGTACTCCACACGTGAGAGGTGCTACAGAGGACTCTATAGAACCACAATGCACACAAAAGCTTCTCTTTATTAAATAGGATCTAAATCACTGTAGAGCAGGACCTCGAATGTCCACCCAGTTCTCCAGACGAGACAGTAGGATCTGATGGTCCACTGTGTCGAAGGCAGCAGTTAGGTCCAACAGCATCAAAACTAGACAGTGACCAGAGTCAGTGGCTAAAAGAATGTCATTGAAAACTTTCAACAGTGCTGACAGTACTGTGGCGAGTTTTAAAACCAGATTGAAACAGTTAAAGAAGGTTGTGGTCATTTAAGTAAGATGTTAACTGACTGTACACAAATTTAGTCAACATCTTCGACACAATGGGCAGTTTTGAAATTGGTCTAAAATTAGACGTCTGTGGAGTCCAGGCCAGGCTTTTTAATCAGTGGTGTCACAACTGCATGTTTAAAATTTGCTGGCACATGTCCACATGCTAAGTTGCCATTTATAATTTGGGGCACATAAGGAGCCACCGTGTGAAAAACCTCTTTAAAAAGAAGAGGTGGGATGGGATCATTTGGAGCTCCAGCAGACTTCCAGTAACGTCTTTTAAAAAGGTAGGGTGACAAGCTAAAAATGACTGAAGAGAGCAGAACGTGTGACATAGATGGAGGCTTCACAAGAAGGAGGGCCTATGAGAGCTCTAATGTTTACAACCTTGTTGGTAAAAAAAAGCTCAGGAATTTCTTGCACACTTCCGCTGAGTTCTCCGGGCTGGCTGATTGTGGGGCAATAGGAACAGAGTTGATTGTTTTAAAAAGCACACGTGGATAGTTAGAGTTGGTGGAAATTATATCAGAGAAATATTTGCTTTTTGCAGCTCTAACAGTGGACTGATAGAAATGCCAGCTGTCCCTCAGTGCTTGGAAAGACACCTGTAACTTGTCCTTCCATTTTCACTCTGCTATCCTGCACTTGTGTCTGGCAACATGTGTGACATCATCAGTCCAGGGGTTAGACTTTGGTATGGAAGCTTTTAATTTTAATGAGGCCACAGCATCTAAAACAGTCTGACAAGCTGAGTTAAAATGAAAGGAGAGAGCCTCAACATCTGAACAAGGACCCACAGTATCCCTGGAGCTGATGGACAAACTAAAAGCCGCAGAGAACTGAGCAGGGCTGCGCATGAGCGCGAGGTTTGACTGAGTGACAAGGAGTGGCACCTCCTTCCCCTCACTACAGGACTTACACAGCAACCGCCTCACTCGGAAAGCCCTCTGCATGGCAGGTGATCCCACACACCCACTACACACAGCTGCTTCAGCCTGTTGCCTTCAGGGAGGAGACTGAGGAGTCTCCAGGCTCGAACCAGCAGACTAAATGACAGCTCTGTTCATCAGGCAGTCAGGATGCTTAACTCTCTGCCTGCTCTGCCCTCCCTCCCACTTGTACTGCCTTAATCACAAAAAACTTTCACACACCACCACACAACACAAAGATTTTAACACTGGACTCTGTGTCATCAAAAC
The DNA here is from genome assembly GCA_038048925.1 of Garcialebias charrua. NCBI lineage: Eukaryota > Metazoa > Chordata > Actinopteri > Cyprinodontiformes > Rivulidae > Garcialebias > Garcialebias charrua. The sequence goes on along the minus strand of JBBPBX010009126.1, from coordinate 5,667 downwards.
GGGTTATTCACTCAACTCACGGTCATGTGCTCATTCAGTTTGCACTACTTCTTATATTTGCACTAATGTTTGTATTACATTACTGCCTATAGTCATACTACTGTTTACATTCACTGTTTACATTTATTACTACTGTTTACATTTACACTACTTTTTATATCTACACTACTGCTGATATATATATATATATATATATATATATATATATATATATATTTTTTTTACTAGCCTTATTGCATATGCCACTTTACCTCTATACCAATATCAACTACCTCATACATATACTGTGTACATAAACTTCATATGCTGCTTTGTCACTCTATTACAAATGTCAATGACTTACGAGCGCTTTTACTTACGAGGTCCCGGACTTACAAATATGCATCTCATTAAAAAAAAAAAAATATATATATATATTATTTTTTTTTTACTTTTTTTTTTATAAATGAATACATGTACAGTACTGTACAGTCACCAAGCACTTAGCCTA
>JBBPBX010009125.1:0-50722 GCA_038048925.1 Garcialebias charrua | reverse complement strand
CAGAAGTTTCTAGTTTACGTATCCTCCAGGAGCAATTTGAGATAAGTTAGCCTGTCCAAGGCCAGCGGGGAGGCCAAATTCAGATAAACAACAATTGTTTGAGTCGCCAGACTCTGTTTTCTGTCTGCCTCAAGTTCGTACACTCAACGGCGAATCCAAACGGCCAGAATTAGTGACATTCCGCCCGGTCCATGCTCGATTTAGAATTCTCCAAGATTGAGTCCTTCATGCTGGTGAGTTCCACGAGCCGCAGGTGGCCTATGGTTCTCAGAAATTGCGTCCAGCTTGCGGTTGAGCTCGGTGATAATAATAATAATAATGTCATATTTTTGTCATCTATGCATGTTTCCACACGAGACGAAATTTGACTCTGCATTTAACCCAATCACCACCAGGTGGCAGCAGGTAGCTATAGAAAGCGCGCCGGGGAGCAGTAGTGATTAGATGTGCTGCTCAAACACACCACAAAACTATGCCGTGACTGGGGTTCGAACCAGGGTCCTCCGGATCCCAAGTCCAGTTCCCTTGCCACTACACCATCTTGGCCACTGTAAGCATATGAGTTTGAGAGCTCGAGGCACAGATTTGTCCTTCACATAAGACTGGCAGCTTTACCGAAACTGCTGCCGATGTCTTCCTAATTTTACCAATATCCAAGGTATCCACTGATTCCAAAAAGCAGAAACCCTGTTGTCTTACATCCAATAATGTACACATCTTCTTCATCCTCCATGAACAGCACAGATAGGCACACTATCTTCTACTCATTCCAGGAATCCCTGACATACCCAGCTGAAAGGGTCCGTTCAGGGCATGAGGGCTCTCCAGCACCCTGTTGTCTGGTGGAAAAAATAAAATAAAAATCAATTGCATTGAGGGACTAGCTGACCAAATCCATAATGATTTTTGATTCAAAAGATGTGTAAAGAGAGAGAGAGAGAGAGATGCATGACTTTTAAGAATAAGCAAATTCCATAGTTTCTTTTTTTATTCAATTTTATTCATTTTAAAATACAACACAAAACAATGTCACAAACTAAGCTTATACAACACATAAATAAAATGAAGGGTAGCAGCAAGAAGAAAAAAAATCTTATTATATCTGCCCCTCTTACAATCAATCAAATCAAACAACAATCATCTTTAAGTAACTAAACAAAAAAAGAAACAAGTCACCATAATTATCGAACTACAATGCAACATAACGGTATTTCATATATATTTTAGCAAAAGTCCAGTTTTGATCTTTTTCTTAAATGTAATCATTGTTTTTGCATTTTTCACTTCAGTCTCCAAACCATTCCACAATCCAATTCCCTGAATTGAGGTTGACGACCCTTCAAACTGGTTCTATATTTTGGTTTAACAAATATTTATATTCCCTTGAGATTATAACAGCTTCGCCGTCTGATGCTATAACAAAACGTATCTGTTCTGAGTGATTGCAGGTGTCACTTTTTTAGGTGCTTTTTATAGTCCATGAATAGGAAAGGTGAAATTCTGTCTGCACTCTGACACAAAGTCCAACTGGGTTTTGGTGCAGGTCCACCTCTGGCTAGGCTGCCCCTTGTCTCTGATCCTGCTTGTTGTGCTCATGGACATGACATCAAGGCGCAGCCATCTCAGGAAGGGTGTCGTGTTTGGAAAGGTCTGCTTCTTAAATTTGATTTTGCAGACAATGTGGTTTGGTTGGAGTCTTCCAGCCATGACCGTCAGCTTGCACTGGGATGGGTTGCAACCAAATTGTGAAGCATCTATGATACAAACCAGCTGCTCTGAGTCAGATTCAGTAGTTCTCAACTGAAAAAAGGTGAAATACTCTGACCCGAACTGGTTAAAGAGTCTTTGCATCACAGGATAAAATTTATTTTGTTCACAGGTGATAGAGTGTTAGATTGATGCATAATGCCTAGTGTGCAGTAATGAGGATGTTGGTCTGGTCAGTTGTGGTGGTCATGAGGTATGGATCATGATTGAAATTATAAAATCCTGAGACAAGTTGCTGAAAGGAGCTTCCTTTGTAGTGGGGCTGGGCTCAGCCTTTAAGACGAGGTGAGGAACTTCAACATCTGGATGGATCCACTGCTCCTCCACATTGAAAGGAGTCAGCTGATGTGGTCTGAACATATTCCTCCTGGATTCCTCTATCTGGAGGTTAGCCAGGTACATTCCACTGGGGGGAGGCTTCGGGGCAGACCTGGAACTCGTTGGAGGAATTATAGCCTCTTTGGCCTGAAGATGCCTTGGGATCTTGGAGGAAGAGCTGGGGAGCATTACTGTTAGGAGATATGTCTGCCTTTTCCTTCTGGAACTATGGACTCTATGAAACAATGTTTTTTTCATATAACCTTTTTTTGACGTTCATGTTTCTAAACATGGCTAGAAAAAATGTTGAACATTTTATTGCATGGAGTCAGATTTTTACAATAATATTGTCTGGACTGGTTCCACTGTAGTTGCAGTCGATTTTGGTACCAAAAAGGCTGAGGCATCACACACAACTCATTGTGTTAGCTTGCTGGTGCACGCATATCCCTCCTGTTCACTGCTGAATCCAAAGAATGGCTTTGTGCTGTTGGAGGAGGGGTCAAAACAAGATGGAGCTGTCGAAACACTGAGAGCCATCCCTCACGTTTGACTGTAGTGGTTAAAGGGCAGCCAGGCTCTTAAAGAAACCATTAGCATTTAGATTTGAGACTCTTCCCCCCGCAGAGTAGCAGGGAGTGGCTGCGTCACACCTCAGACTTCGATGCTTTGAGTGGACACAAGTGGCAGCTTCGTAGCCCTGATCAATCTTTCAATATACCTAAATTGCTTTGGATGACCTCCTTGTGAAGAGACAGGATTGGCCATACTGATTCTCCTCCAATCAATAGCAGATGCTATCATGGCTCATCAACAAAGAACTGTTTTAATGGAGGTCAGGGCTTGGAAGATCTAATTCATTTTAATTTGTAAATTGTGGCATGACAAAATTCTAATCAGGACGCTTTCTTATCAGATATGCAGACTTCTGAGTCTTTCGCGCTGTCTCTTGCTCTCGTTCCTTCTTCTCAGCCTCATTTGCATTCATGGCTGTCTGTGTGTATCCACACAGGACGGAGAGGCATGAATGTATACATGACATATATTAAATATCAGTCAGCATTGGATATCGTACAGTTTTAGGGTTGAGTGTTTCCATCTTAAAGTGCATCGTCTTTAGCCGAGACAAGTTTTACTCACAAACACCCCTGCATGTGTTCCACCTCATTAAGTACAGATTGAAAAGATGACAAATATGACATATGCAATTTATTATCTTAATTAATTCACTGTCTTCTGTCAGAGACAGGCAGGGCAGCTCTGTCATCTAAAAACTGCTTTTCCTCGGGGTGTTGTTGTGGAAAGCCGGCACTATGTCGTTTGCCCAGATTAGTGTAAGAGGTGAGCTCTTCCCATCTCTCCTTCCATTTCAGCTAAATTTGTCTCAGCCACAGTAATATGCACCATGGGACTTTTCTCCCCATGAGCAGAAATGCAATTGGAATGGGATGTAGCGGTCCACTGTGATTGTGTGCAAATGAACCAGTCTGGCCTTGCACCCGGTGCATGAGTGAGGCCATGCGATGCCCATTGGCTGCGAAGGCTTTCAGTGGAGACAAGACGAGGGCAGGTCCAGGGTCCACTGTCTCCACGAGAGGTAGCACAGTTGCTGGGCTGTGACGAATGCAATCAGCACTGAAGATTGCCACGCCATTTCAGATGGATTAGACTTCCTCTCAACATAAATTGTGGAAAATTGGCAAAAGAAAAAAAACTTGCATTGATGGTATACACAATAAATAGTGTTCAGTTATCAGCACATTCAGGTCAAGGATCAAAAAGCTTTTGTGTGCCTTGATAAAGACTAAATTTGGGGATTTATTTTGGAATGATTGGCCCAAAACATTCACTGATTCAAGGTTTGTTGTTCTCTCCCCACTGGTGGTAAAAAGAACTTCATGAGTGAATTATCAAGAATAATTATTGATGAGAGCCAAGGGTATTGTGCTGGACTGAGAAGAGAAGCTTCAGAAGCATTCAGCCCCAACTTTCCCTTCCTTTCTTTCGTCTTCTCTCGAGTGTCCCCATAGATTTATCAAGGCTCTATTTTTAGTTGCGCGTGGAGCAGTAATGGATTTATGGGAATTAACAATGATTCATGCAAAGCTAATATTGTAGATTTCAGAGGCTTGATTAATGTTTGAGGAATTCACGGCGTAAACTTTCCAATTATTTATTTTTCTCACAGTGCATAAACACTGATGATTGTCAGAAAGGCTTGTTAATGGGGGCAGGTGTGCTTGCTCCAGGTCACACTGTAAACTCTAACGTCTAAAGTGCTGCAAGTTAAGGTATTAACTCCTCTTCTTTTATGCTCTGGTTCACAGTAGTTCTATTTTTTAGATTCTTGTTACATTAATGAAAATGTTAAAACTATATGAGGCAGTTAGCCTTTTAATCCTGTATCCTGATGACAGGTGATAATAAATGATCCTGTCCCAATAAGTCAGAGTTAAATGGAACTAGAGAAATTGCATTTCCTGCAAAATTGCATTGTGAATGTTTATTGCAGAAAAACTTGCTGAAAAAGAGCTGGAATGGAAGGAAAAAACTAAATTAGCAGAAGAAAGCAGAACGAACAAATATTTGCTGAATTAGCAAATAAGCAGAAATTAGCACAAAAAATTGGAAATTAGCTTAAAATAAAGAAATTGGCAAAAAGTAGCTGAAAAGACAGAAATAAGCTCGAACCACCAGAAGGAATCAGAAAAAGCTGAAATTAGAAAAAATAAAATAAAATCTGAAAAAGCTAAAAATTAACATAAAAGAGCTAAATATTTGCTAAAATTATAGAAATACGTAGCTGAAACGCAGAATAAAACTGAAAGGAGCATAAAAAGGTAATTAGGCTGAAAGTAGCAGAAACTACTACAAAAATCTTGAATTTATCTGAAAACGGCTGAAATTAGCTAAAGAAATGCTAAAAAGTTAGCTGAAAAGGTAGAACAAACTTAAATTAGCAGAAGAAAGCAGAAAGAACACATTTGCTGAGTTAGGCTGAAAGAAGCAGAAATTAACACAAAAGTGGAAATTATCTGGAAAAAGCTAAAAGTAGCTAAAAAGCTGAAATTGCAGGAAGTGGAGAGAGCACATTTTTGCCGAGTTAGGCTGAAAAAAGTTTAAATGAGTGCAAAAAATGTGGAATTAGCTGAAATAGCTTAATTAGCATAACACAGCTATATAGTAGCTGAAATACTTGGAAAAGCTGAAACTTGCATAAATTAGCTGAAAGAAGTTGGAAGAAGCACAACAATGTAGTAGTTAGCAGAAAGAATCTGAAAGAAGCCCAAATCAGCTGAAAGTAGCTGAAAAAAGTTTAAATTTGCAGAAAGAAGCAGAAGCAGAACAAAATGTGAAAGGAGCAGTAAAAGGTTGTAAACACATCTAAAGAGTTGAAGGATGTAAAATGAGCTCAATTCATTTTCTGAGAAATTTTTTTAAAAAGCTAAAATTGCACCATTACCAAAAGTCATAGTAGGATTGTCCTGAAAGCGCTCAACGTTTTGATTTATGATTTGTTGTTAATAGTTTGAAAACTGCAGGACGAGAAGCACACTGAAAAACGCACAGAAGAAAAATGGATCACAATAGTGTGAGTGATTCATAAACATTCACACAATAAACACAATAATTGATAATTTTGTCTTCTCGTGTAAATAGTTAATTTTCCCAAGTTCAGTGTTGGATGACCCCATGCAGGTTTTTCACACAAATATTGGACCTGTTTTCAACAGCAGAACCTTTCTGTCAGTTTTATAGTTTTTCTGCCATAAAGGTTTGTAGGAACTTATGAAATGTATCTGTTGTCTCTTCGTGCTCCTTCAAAGTTCTGCACAATTCAACAGGTCTGTGCAGAACAGAGCACTTGTATAACTGCTGCAGTCTCTAGTGACTTAATGCCGATTATAGTCTTTACTACAGAGGACCAAAGTCATGATGTTGGTGGGTGTTAGCGTTGTGAGAAGGGCTGCAGAAAACCAACAGGGTTTTTTGTTCGTCCAAGAGATGCAGTGTTTTTTGTTGGATGAACTATAACCTAGCCATTGTGGTAACTTAATTGTGTCTCTCTTTTTTATTTTTGGGAAAACACAGCAGTTGCTTCTTCTGACATATGCCATAACACCTCCCCCAAAGGTGTTCTCTACAAGGTAGGAGTCCTCACCGCTCCACGTTAGCCTTACCCCAGAACGCCTGCAGAATCATGAAGCTCACAGTGATAGCTGCACTGAATCACTGTTGAATTCACAGAGAGCGTTATGAACATTTCTTTTTATGAGTTCGGTTGTGTAAGTGATGATAACACCTCCGCACTGTCTGGATGGAAAGCTATGACTCTCCTGTTGTGTCAATATGTTTCTCCTGCCTGTTCTGTGCCATTAATGCTTGATCCAATCAACGTCCATTCAACCTGTTTCTGTTTGACCTTCTGCTCAAATGAGAAGAAGTTGGGCATAATTACAAAGGCTGAAATTGGTTTCTGACAGTTATGAATGCTTCAGGTCTGTGTTAATAGTTGCTGTGATGGATTCACGTGATGAAGCAGTTTGTCAAAGTCGGAACAAGTTTGGAGCTACTTTCCAATGACAGGAAGTAGTCAAGTGAACTGGGATAGTAAATAGTTGCCACGACTGACTTGCACTACTTTTCCATCAGTCTGAATCGTGCCTTATTTGAGCTGTTTCTTCTTTTCAAGAAAATAATACAATAAAAAATCTAGCCATAGTTTTTGCCAGTACTTTATAATAATAATAAATAATAGTAATTTTTATTTAAAAGCGCCTTTCAGGACACCCAAGGACACTTCACAGCAAGAAACATATCACAGAGATTGTGTAAATAAATAAAAACAAGCACAGTGCAGACATCAAGAGAATACATTGAAATATAAAATACATAAAGAATATAAAATACAAAAGAATATAAAATACATTTAGTAAAGTTAATGATAATGATAAGCTAGTCTAAAGAGATGTGTTTTCAGAGCAGTCTTGAACAGAGAAAGGGAGGTGGTGTTTCGAAGGTCTGGTGGTAGAGCGTTCCAGAGGTGAGGGGCAGAGCAGGTGAAGGCCCTGCTCCCCATTGTGGAGAGGCGGGCAGAGGATACATGGAGATCTAGCTAAGAGGAGGATCTGAGAGAGCGTGATGGGATGGAGATTTATAGGAGGTCAGATAGATAAGGAGGGGCAAGGTTGTGGATAGATTTGAACGTGAGAAGTAGAATTTTGAAGACAATGCGTGATTTAACCAGGAGCCAGTGGAGCTGCTGCAGGACAGGAGTGATGTGATTATAGTAGGAGGTTTGAGTGATGACATGGGCAGCTGAGTTCTGGACCATCTGTAACTTGTGGAGAGATTTGTTAGGGAGGCCATAGAGAAGGGAGTTGCAGTAATCGATACGGGAAGTCACAAGACTGTGCACAAGGATGGCTGTGGAGCGGGGTGTGAGAGAAGGACGGAGACGGTTAATATTACGGAGGTGGAAATAGGCAGACCGAGTAATATTGTTGATGTGTGAAGTGAAGGAGAGAGCGGTGTCGAGGATGACACCGAGACTCTTGACCTGAGGGGAGGGGGATAGCAGAGAAATGTTAAGGGGGACGAGAAGATGTTCTGATTTTGAAATGGAGTCTTTGGTACCAACTTTAGATTGGCATCTGCTTTTTGGAAAACTTTGGCATGGGTGTTACAGTAGTTACTGGTTGCTTCCATCCGTTGATAGCAGATTTATCAAAACAATAGGGCAATTTTTGATGGCAACATTACAAGGGGATTTCTGAGATCATGGACATACAGTATTGATTTGACATCAGGGTTGAATGATGAGATACAAGCTTCAGCTTGTGAGGAGTTACTTTCGAGTGATAAATCAATCAAAATGGCCAAATTCAATGTGAATAAAATAGAAATGAACAGATCAAGAGAGGATACAAGAAAATCAAATCTTTGCAAAAAAGCAAAATGAAAGATTCTTAGGTTGGACTGGTTTACTAATGCCGGCTACCCACCGAACGCGTTTCGAGCAGCCGAAGCAGCCGGTTTACATTCAAAGTCTATGTGGCCGCGCATCTTGGAGCGGCAAAGCGTGATGCGGCGCGTTTTGAGCAGTTCAAGCGGCGCGGCAGTGTGCGGCAGTCGTTTTCCGTGCCCGCGGCGCGTCCAAGCAGCCGCTGCCGGAGTTCAACTGAATGAACTTTGACCTACTTCGGCCGCTCGCCGCTCAGCAGCAACCAATCGGGAGAGACTCTGCTATGTGATGACGCAACGACGACGGGACTTTTTTGGGACTTTTTAAACTTAGCCCAATGAGCCTCCATGAAGAAACCAGCCTCCGGTAAGAAACTTGGCATTTTTACAGTTGCCGCTGTCCGCTCGAGCGTACGATCACCCCAAAAATTAAAAAAAACGTTTTAATCTCAACAAAGACTTTCGGAGCTGCAGTTCGGCTCGTAGAAAACCCACTCAAGTAGTAACGAAGCTCACGAACAGCTGATTTTATCTGCCTGGTGTACAAAAAACAAAACAAACCCAACCAGAACAGGACCAAGACGCTCCTCCCACTGCGCGTCTTCAGACGCGTTCGGTGTGAACAGACATTTGTTGACAAGCAGCCAACACAGCGCGTTGGGAGCGTTTTTGATGCTCGAAACACGTTCGGTGGGAACCCGGCATAACACTAAAGCAGGACCAGCATGCAGACACATGCACAAATCAAATGACTGGGTTTGGACCCAGATGGAAAAAAATAGATGCAACTCTGCAAGTCCTAGAATTTTAGTTCCTTTTTGTAAACTGGCCTTCTAACAAGTTGGTCTTAAAATAAAATAAAATTTGAAACAAAATCCACTTCATTCTTTGGTGCAATTTAACAAACCTATGCACACGTTTTACACAGCATGTGATCATGTTAGTACTTTAAATTTGCTAAATAATTTTGATTTTAACTTGCAAAATACAGTAAATGTGTTTAACGATTCTCAAGACTTATTTTATAATGTGTGCAATAAAACATGATCTATAAAATATGCATGCAGCATCTTTGCATGCAAAACAAATCCTCAATATCACCATGATCATTCTAATAACAGGCTTTTATTTTCCCTTCCTGATCCTTCCATCGTGCAACAAATACTGTGCAGCAACTGTGGCATTTTCCACCCGTTAGTATTTTTAAATTCAATGCATTCATTAGTTTATGTGGCGATTCTTTAGGTTTGCAGGATGTCAGAAGGATGAATGTTACACGTTTTTCGAAAATTGTTTAACAGCAATAGAAGATGTTCTCAGTTTGCTGTCAGAAGTTTGATTTTATTATGTCACGCCTCGGCATTGGATTTTATTATAAATATACTCCAAATCTACAAAACAAACCACATTACTAAATTATTTTAATTATTATTGTTTTGTCTTTAGGCTTGACAAATGACTCAAGTACAATATCAATATGAATACAGTACATTCTGTTAACGAAAGTCTCTGGCAGAGGAATTAAGAGGAACAAAAGTTGCACAAGTTGAACATATCAAAGATGAAAGCTGCCTGTGGGTAAAAAAAAAAGTCTGCACTAGTTAGAGCATTGATGATGTGAAATGCCAGAGAGTTCGTATCGAGGTCGCCATGAATCAAGCTTCTTTAAAGAAGCTTCACACTCAACAGTCTCTTTTCTTACTTTTAGTATTTCAGCTGATTTTTCCAAAAAAGTATCAACAAACAAACCAGCAAACTGTAGAATGAAACTTCTGAGCTCCTTTACTATACCTGCTACGTATGCGTATATGTATGTGTGTATATGTATGTATGTGTATATGCATGTGTGTATATATGGATGGATGGATGGATGGATGGATGGATGGATGGATGGATGGATAGATGGATAGATGGATAGATGGATAGATGGATAGATGGATAGATAGATAGATAGATAGATAGATAGATAGATAGATAGATAGATAGATAGATAGATAGATAGATAGATAGATAGATAGATAGATAGATAGATAGATAGATAGATAGATAGATAGATAGATAGATAGATAGATAGATAGATAGATAGATAGATAGATAGATAGATAGATAGATAGATAGATAGATAGATAGATAGATAGATAGATAGATAGATAGATAGATAGATAGATAGATAGATAGATAAGGGATGCACAATATTGGATTTCTTGCTGATATTTGATATCCCAATATGTTAAAACTTATCTGGCTGATAACCAATGCCGATACCGATATTTTATATATGTTCCTTTATCAGAACATCAGAACATAGCCTCTTATTTAGGCTTATTTGCTACACAAATTGTGAAACAGCTGTAAGAGCTAGTGACATGTATTCAATAACAGCCATATGAAATGCATAGCACTTTAGCTTATATTAAATGAAAAGTGTTCAATGTTATTTATTAGCATTAGTCACCTGAGATGCTGTCTCACTTGTGGAGGCTTGTTCCAGCTGCAGTGTGGGATCATCTGCACTCCTGTGCATGAAGGACAGACTTTTTGAGTTCAAAGTTTTTGTCTATCCATTGTGCTGTAGACTAATCATGCTAACGGGGCTAACACAACGTCCAAATGTCTGTGGTAAAACTCGCCCAACAAGTCATGCTATTGGCTATTAGATTCTCATTGATGTCAGAAATGATGGCTTGTAACGTTACGTCGGAAAAATATCTCCAACTGCGGACGATGTAGCGAGTGTCAACGTAGTCCAAAAATCTTCAGAATTCGACATTCTCACCAATGAAAAATAGAACTTCCACACCTCCGACATTTTGAAATCTGGTATGGTGCACGTGATGTCATCACGTTGTGCTACCGCTGCAGGCAAAAACCGCAACTTTTATATTGGTGAGTTATTTTAATGGAAGGGCCGATGTCCGATATTGAAATTTAACATTAGTATTGGCCGATACCATGCCGATAATATTGTGCATCTCTGATATATATGAATATATATATATATTTTTTTTCATATATATCAGAGATGCACAATATTATCGTCATGATATCGGCCAATACTAATGTTAAATTTCAATATCGGACATCGGCCCTTCCATTAAAATAACTCACCGATATAAAAGTTGCGGTTTTTGCCTGCAGCGGTAGCACAACGCAATATCATTCCCACTAAATCTATGACTCCTAACCTAAAAAAAAGGACTTCTGGTTACTTTCAAACACAACTAGTATTTATTAAAAATAGGAGTTGACCAAATTTACATAGTGCAAGGCTGGCATCTAATTTATTTTTACTTTAAAACCAGTATCCAGAATCCAGTCAATTTTATGTGTTTACTGCAACCACTAAGGGTTCTGTCATAAAGTAAACCTAGTTGTAAACATATTAAATAAGTCTAATAACTATAAGCTGTGAAGAGCGACTGTTTATTTAGAGCTTTCTTTACTTTCTAAGGTTGTAAAATTACTTAGAATTACATTTAAAAAAGGACGCAAATGAGACTTGAAGTAAAAACAAAAGAAACAAAGAAAATAAGCCCCCCTGGCCAGTAATGTATTTTACGTGACATTAAATGTCTCAGCAGCATGTTTCTGTTGTAGCTGCAGGAGATGAAGCAAGCGTCAATTCCTTTTCGTTTCCAAGGACTCCATGTAATTCTCAAACTGTCAGATGATCAAAGACTAATTAAACAGAATAAAGTTTGTGTTTTAAGACATTTTATACACTCTTTAGTTATTTAGAAACCACTAAAGCATGTTTCATGTTTGGAGAAATGACAACAACTCTTGAACGTTGGAACCCAGACTCTGACTAATGTTTGCAGGTTGTCAGGCTCCTCATGTTCAACTCCAAAGGCTTGCCTCATTATTCACTGAGAAAACAACTTGAAGTTGTAACTAAACCTGCCAAATAAATATAAAGTCAACAGCAAGTGCAACACTCCCTTTTGAGTTCTGAACAAAAAATAATTAATTAATATTAAATATTGTTTCATCCATCAGGCATTATGTGTGAGTGAAGTGCACTCCATTCACACAAGGGGAGCTGTTGGTCAGGCTGCTTCTCGTTGCTCTCTGAAATAGTTATTGAATCAAGTGTTTACTTGTGTAGGTAAACACAGATGTTTAACAACTTGTTAAAATACACCAGAATGCAGGAAATGGCATCTGCTTTATTCAAAATTGTCTGGGAGAGGACCCCCACACCCCCAACCAGTGTGTCCCCCCACATTACAAATGCTTTAGACACCAATGGTCAATGCGTTGTTCAAGCCAAGAGCCATTGTCAGCAGTAGGGGATAAGCACCCCTAAAGGGCAGATTTTAGAATCGACCCTGCTCTCCAGAACTTCTGAACTGATTTGGATCTCAAATCACTTTCAAACTCACAGTGTGAATGGGTGGGGATTGCAGAAAATGTTGCACCTTCATTTGATTTACTGTAGTTTACTTTCACATTGCACATTTTGATCTGGATCAAACTGCCAGGATAAAGTTGCACACTTGGATTGGTCAGCCAGGAACAAAACCAGAAACGTCTTAATTTAAACAAACATTTACCGCACCATAAACTGCTTTGCCAACCACTAATACAAGTTTTAATTTTTTTATTTACCAGTCACAAAAAATGTGTTCAAGCTATGATTTTAAAATGTTTGGTGACATTATTTGTATGCATGCTGTTGTTGCTGCACTTTGTTTGATTCTGCACACTTAATTCATTGCAAAGAATTCACCTTGTGTTTTATAATCTGATTTATTAACCTTGGTCTAAACTGACAACAGCATTGGTATTTTTTTTTATGTACAAAGTTATTCTCTATAAATTCCTATCTTATTTATATAAACTGTAATAAGTTGTGTTCGTCCGTTTGGCTCTTTTTTTTAATTTATTTCCCTGGATATTTTTTTTAAACACGGCAAAACAGTGTTCACTCAAAATATTACAAACTCTGATAAAATCTTCTCAACAGGAAATATCCAGTTGCTGTTTTTAAGCTAGACTGTTTGTACTTGTTCATGTAGATCAAGTATTTAGATTCTAACTTTTATCTACCAAATTTTTGGCCTATAAGTTGTGTTTATTTGCTTGTTGATTTGCTTTTGCATAATTTGCATGTCCTGCGACTTATACACCAAAGCAACACATTAATGGATTTTTTCCTCATATTTATGAACCAATTTTTGGCTGAGATATGACTGTTTTCATTCATTCTGACTGAAAATATTGAACACTAACATTTTCAGCTGCTAGATTGCGCTCGAGCAGTATGGCATGCCGTTGTATCATGTAATAGGTAAAAGTGGCTATTAATGACACAATCGGCTTGCCATAGTCTACCACCAGAGCCGGACCTGCCTATAAGCAAACTAAGCGGCTGCTTAGGGCCCCGTGGCCACTAGGGGGCCCCATTAAGGGCACAAATTATGTGACATGGATGATGAGGCACTCAAACAGCACTGTGAGCTCCTTGGGAACACACTCAGTGATGGAGAGAAGACTGATGTGGACTGGCAGGAACTAGCTACAGAAATAAAAAATCTTCCAAACCTCCCCACATCAAGCATGACCAGTTTTGATCTTCTCACCTTCATCCACCAAAAGCAGTTAACTGGACTTTATCCAAACCTGTGGGTAGCTTTGAGAATAGCCTGCACATTGCCTGTGACAGTGGCATCAGCCGAGAGAAGTTTTTCAAAGCTAAAACTGATCAAAACATACCTAAGGTCCTCCATGGGACAGGAAAGGCTGAGTGGATTGGCCATCATCAGCATCAACCATGAGGTTGGACGACACATTTCATATGATGACATCATTATTGATTTTGCTTCCAAAAAAGCAAGGAGACCCACTATTTGAAAATAAAAACCAAGAGACATGTTAAAAGGGAAGTGATTAAGCTGCAGTAAAGTTTTCTTTATTCTTTTTGGTATTTTATTTGTTTTGTTTAATATTTATTTTTGTGTTTTAACTATTTTTTCACATTTTGTGTTTTTTATTTTTTCTAAATATTTTATTATTTGTTTAAAGGGTTTTTGTTGTTTATTTTATTTAGCTTTTTGTAAATACTTGTTTTGTATTGTTAGTGTTAAAAGTCTACAAGTACTTAAGATTAGAAAGTGTATTTTATATTTATTTTCTTACTTTTGATTTTTATATTTCTTTATAGAGAATGTAAATTGTTTTTGTGCAGGTTTTACATTGTTCTTCTTGTTGAGATTTTAATGTGTCCTATTTGTTACTGAAGTTCTGTTTTTAAGGATACTTTTTTAGCATTGAAGTTGTTTTTTGCCTGACATGGCTTGTTACATGTTGTGATTTAAAGATTAAATATAAAAACACACCATAATCTTTTATTGCATTTTTTTATTCTGTGTATGTAAAACTATAGGTTTAGAGCCCCCTTGTGGTCAAATAGAGTTAATACCATTGAACAAGACATTGAACAATTGAGCATGCATCAGAGTATTGAACAAGTTCATTTAGACAAAAGCAAAACAAACAAAAAGACTGTACTTATGTAGGATCTTTCTACCTGCAAATGAAAAAACACAATTTGTACCATCAGATGCTCACACAATCATATATTTTTAGTGAGTGTGCTTAGCAGTAAACTATGATACACCATGGTCTTAGAATAAAAGTGTTGTGCAAAAGGTTTATAATTACATACAGCATTTGGTTTTGTGTATCTTTCAATGTCTACAAAGGCAAAGCAAAGTAGGGCCCCCAAAACATATACTGCTTAGGGCCCCCAAACGTCCAGGTCCGGCCCTGTCTACCACCATTGTCCAGCTCACCTGGAGCAACCGTCAAATCAGCTTCATTTTTCCGCTCCACCCCGGCAAAATGCAGCTAATTTGACCACTGAAGTGCATTTATTAAGGAAAAGTTAAACTGAGACGCACCTTTATTATAATGTTGAGTGAACAAATAATTGTTTTAGGTGCTTATCTTGTTAAATTTTGAAGAAATGTGCAGTGTTCTCCTTCCTGATTTCCTCCCTCAGAGCACACTCCTGGAGTACCGAGGCAGCGAATGCTTTTGACGTACAGCTGATTTGACGTCAAAGTGCATTTATTAAGGGAAAATTTAACTGAGACACAACTTTACTATAAAGTCAAGCAAACAAATAATTGTAATTATGTGATTATCTTGTTAAATTTCGTAGAAATGCACAGCAAGTCCTCCCGTGCATGCACTTACTTCCGCGTATTGGCTTTTGAAATACAGCTTATTTGTCCGTCAAAGTGCATTCATTAAGGAAAAGTTAGACTGAGACACACCTTTACTATAATGTCGAGCAAACAAACAATTGTTTTTAAGTGTTAATCTTGTTAAAGTCCTTCCGTGCACCCTCCTGTGGCCCCCATAGGCAGCCAGTCGATTTTTGGCACAACATACAGTAGGCCCACATTTCTGGGTTCGGCCCACATTTCTGGGTTGTCAGCGGTGACGCATAATAGATGCGGTGTATATGGTGAAGTGACATATTTATGGATTTTCCCACTTTATTAGACATATTTGGACTGATGCGACTTATAGGGCGTTGTGACATGTACAGCGAAAAATACGGTAATTCTAATTTTATCTTGGAACTTTGAAATGGTGAGCCAGCTTGACCTGGTCTCATATTAATCTCAAAGCACTTCCAGGTGAAATAATAAATAAATATTACTCTGATTATGTTGAGTCTTCTTTGTATTATATTCCTTGTAGTTTTCATGAAGCTCTGAAGGTTGCGCTTGTTGAAGTGCCCTAGGGATCACGTGGTAGTTTTCCAAGAGTCGCAGTTGAAGGAAGAACGGAGTGTAATTGTTTTACATTTTGACGGCTGTTTTAAATAAATTATGTTGATGCTTCCGTATCCTAAAGTTAGTTGCTGCTTGTTAGATTTGGGAGTGTCAGCCCTGTCTTGTTAAGAGTTGTGAGCTGCCTCAAGATTTTCACTCATGTATAAAAACAAGTATTTTTCTTAGTTAAATTCCCACCACTGGCTGTAAGGCTGCATTCATAACCACAGTGCCACTTTTCTGTTTAATAAACCCTCTAATCTAATTTAAAACTTATGAGATGTTCTAATAAACCAGTGTTAGCTGCAGTCTCTTCTCTGAGGCTCTCATTGTGAGTGTCACAGTTTGTTTATTGCATGTTGTGAAGAAGGCAGTCGTTTTTCACCGTACAAATAATTTTTATTTTTTTTAAAGCACAGGCGTCTTTTAAAATGATCAACAATGCTTCCATCTGCAAGTAAAAAGAAAATCCAGAAACCGCCTGCAGTCTATCCCTGCGAGACAAGCAAACAGCCATTTTTGCTTCGGCCACTCAAAGGTTTAAAGTTTGGGATTTAGACTTAGTGGTTTGCTGTAATGTACTCCATTAATAAAAACAAATTTGGTGAAAAGTGTGTCAAAAAGGCTAAAGACCCTCGTCATTAGATTTAACAGAGCCGTCAGTCGTACACAATCTGTAAAAATATGAAAAACACTCTCAGACAAACTGCAGAAAGGACACTCGTTTAAAACCTCAGGATTGATGACCAACAAAAAAGAGTTTGTTGCAATGGCGCCGTGAAGGATCCTCCATTGAATATCGCCAGTACGATTTTTTTTTTTGTCAGAGGTTTGTAAAGAGGCTGAAGAAGAACAAGAAGAAAGAGGCAGGAAGAGGCAGAAGAATAAACTGTGAGAAAGAAGAAGAAGATGAAGAAGGTCTGAACCACACTTGGACTAGATGCTAAAAGAAATAAATTATTCTAAAAATGTGGGATTTCTAAAAACAAACTTTGATTTGGCTCAGTGGGACTCCTAAACTTGTCAAGACAAATTTGACAGTTATGTTTTTAATTATGTCAACAAAATATCTTATGAGTTACTGGATGGAAGTAATGGATGGATGGATATGGTCTGCTTAACTTAAGGAGTACCTCTGATTGTAAATGACCGCCACAGCTAGCTGATTAAAAAAAATGCCTACTCAGTTTACAGACTTTAGGCTAAACAAACATTGCCTAATGGAAGTTAATTTTTCTGTTAGCAAAATATCTCATGAACCACTTCACGGATTTTAATGGAACATTCAGAAATTAACAATTTTGTAATTGATAGTCTTTATGAGTAAATCTATTTTAAGATGGTCTCCACTGGTTTTGGAAAATCCAAACATTAAAAATAAATCAATTTGATCAATTTTAGAAATATTATGTTGGAAATTTGTGTAGCTGTAGCCGAGTCAGATTTACAAAACATACACGTGTTATTCCTTGCACAGTATCTTTTATTTTATTTTATTTTTTACAGCTTCATCTGGAACTGCTGGAGTCTGCCCTGTTTGTCTGTTAGTAAAATATTCCATGAGCCTCAAGATAAATACTATTTTTTATTTTCAGAGTTTATTCAATGGCCGTGCATTTACAGCTCATTACCTTCCATCCGTTATATTTACCTGTGTTTAGACCATGGGGTCACTGGTGTCCATATCCAGCAGTAACTGTGCGAGAGGCAGGGGACATCTGGACAGGTCTCCAGTCCATCACAGGGCCACATAGAGACAAGTGAGACAACCATTCACTCTTTCACCTAGGGACAATTTAGAGTTACTAATCAGCCTAATACATATGCATGTTTTTGGTCTGTGGGAGGAAACTGGAGTAGCTGGACAAAAACCCACGCACAGAGAGAACATGCAAACTCCACCCAGGAAGGCTCCCTGGCCTTGATTCGATCCTACAACCTTCTTGCTGAGAGGCAGCAGCTCTATCAACTGAACCACCATGCCGCCTACACCTCCTTACCTTTTAGTGTAAATCCAATTCAGTATGGCTGCCACATATTCACTAATGCGGAAATTGCCATAAACCAATGTACCTTTTTTCTTATCTTAAAGGGTGGGTGACATGATTTTTGAACTTTGCATAAATTGGCACACAATATATACAAGCCCAAAACCAGAAAAGTTGGCACGTTGTGCAAATCGCAAATAAAAACAGAATACAATGACTTGCAAATCTTTTTCAACCCATATTCAACTGAATAGAATGCAAAGACAATATATTTAATGTTCGAACGGAGAAACTTTATTTTGTTTTGCAAATAACCATTAACTTAGAATTCAATGGCAGCAACACATTGCAAAAAAGTTGGCACAGGGACATATTTACCACTGTGTTACATCGCCTTTCCTTTTAACAACACTCAGTAAACGTTTGGGAACTGAGGAGACCAATTTTTGAAGCTTTTCAGGTGGAATTCTTCCCCATTCTTGCTTGATGTACAGCTTAAGTTGTTCAACAGTCCGGGGTCTCCGTTGTCGTATTTTACGTTTCATAATGCGCCACACATTTTCAATGGGGGACAGGTCTGGACTGCAGGCAGGCCAGGGGAGGACCCGCACTCTTTTGCTACGAAGCCACGCTGTTGTAACACGTGCAGAATGTGGCTTGGCATTGTCTTGCTGAAATAAGCTGGGGCGTCCATGAAAAAGACGTCGCTTGGATGGCAGCATATGTTGCTCCAAAACCTGTATGTACCTTTCAGCATTAATGGTGCCTTCACAGATGTGTAAGTTACCCATGCCTTGGGCACTAATGCACCCCCATACCATCACAGATGCTGGCTTTTGAACTTTGCGCCTATAACAGTCCTGATGGTTCTTTTCCTCTTTGGTCCGTAAGACACGACGTCCACAGTTTCCAAAGACAATTTGAAATGTGGACTCATCAGACCACAGAACACTTTTCCACTTTGCATCAGTCCATCTCAGATGAGCTCGGGCCCAGCAAAGCCGGCGGCGTTTCTGGATCTTGTTGATGAATGGCTTTTGCTTTGCATAGTAGAGCTTTAACTTGCACTTACAGATGTAGCGACGAACTGTAGTTACTGACAGTGGTTTTCTGAAGTATTCCTGAGCCCATGTGGTGATATCTTTTACACACTGATGTCGGTTTTTGATGCAGTACCGCCTGAGGGATCGAAGGTCACGGGCATTCAATGTTGGTTTTCGGCCTTGCCCCTTACGTGTAGTGATTTCTCCAGATTCTCTGAACCTTTTGATGATATTACGGACCGTAGATGGTGAAATTCCTAAATTCCTTGCAATAGCTCGTTGAGAAAAGTTGTTCTTGAACTGTTCGACAATTTGCCCACGCATTTGTTCACAGAGTGGTGACCCTCGCCCCATCCTTCTATGTGGATGACTGAGCATGTCAAGGAAGCTGCTTTTATACCCAATCATGGCACCCACCTGTTCCCAATTTGCATGTTCACCTGTGGGATATTCCAAATAAGTGTTTGATGAGCATTCCTCAAATTTCTCTGTCTTCTTTGTCACTTGTGCCAGCTTTTTTGAAACATGTTGCAGGCATCAAATTCCAAATGAGCTAATAATTGCAAAAAATAACAAAGTTTACCAGTTCGAACGTTAAGTATGTGGTCTTTGCAGTGTGTTCAATTGAATATAGGTTGAAAAAGATTTGCAAGTCATTGTATTCTGTTTTTATTTGCGATTTCCACAACGTGCCAACTTTTCTGGTTTTGGGCTTGTATCTTGTATCATTCAACTATGTTCGTTGTTGCAAACAAAATGATAAATTAATGAAAAATTGTTTCAAAGTGAGTTTAAAATTTGCGCCGTGTTTCTTCACGGGACATCCGGGTACTTCCGCATGCTACTTTGTGACGTCATCGTAGGAATGTCTCCTAGAACGTCTCTTTTACATAACAATAACACGGCGAAGCCACGCCCACCGCTCGGGGCTTCCGATCACTGCACTTTGATCTTGGTCCCAAGACAGCTTCCCCCGCTGAGACGCTCCAAGCCGGAACAAAGAGAGATAAGAGTTTGGCTGCAAGGTAGCACCTCCATGCTGAGAGACTGTTTTGAGAATACAAACTGGTCTGTCTTCAGGGAGGCAGCTACGAATGGGAGCTCAGTGGATCTGGAACTTTATGCTTCCTCAGTCCTGGGTTACATTAGCACATGCTCTGAAAATGTATCCATAAAAAAATATGTTAAATGTTACCCCAACGAAAAACCCTGGTTAAATAAGGAAGTCCGCACCCTGCTAGCAGCCAGGGACACTGCATTCAAGTCCGGAGATACAGAGGAGCTGAGAAAGAGCAGGAAAGAACTGGTTGATGGCATTAAGAAGGCCAAGGCCACGTATGCACAGAGGATCGAGGGACAGTTCACCTCACAAGACCCACGGAGCATGTGGAAGGGTATTAAATGCATAACAGATTACAAAGGCAAGAGCAAACAATGCCCCAGGGACCCATCTCTGCCTGATGCCCTCAATAAGTTTTATGCACGTTTTGAAGATCCAAACAGACCAGCTAGCACCAGACTCACCTCATCACCAGATGAAGAGCATCTCAGAGTGACCGCAGCAGAAGTGAGAGGCAGTCTCAGAAGGATCAACCCTCATAAAGCAACCGGACCAGACAACATCCCAGGGAAAGTTCTGAAGGAATGTGCGGACCAGCTCTGTGAGGTGCTGGCTGACATCTTCACCACCTCACTTTCACTGGAGTCAGTTCCCACCTGCCTGAAGACCGCCACCATCATCCCAGTTCCAAAGAGCTCCACAGTGACTGGTCTGAATGACTATAGACCGGTGGCCCTCACCCCGATAGTCGCTAAATGTTTTGAGAAACTGGTCATGTCCCACATCAAGGCAACCGTCAACATCAACGAGGACCCTCATCAATACGCATACCGTGAGAACCGATCAACAGAGGACGCCATTTCTTCCGTGGTCCACACTGCTCTCACCCACCTGGATCAGAAGGACTCATACGTGCGTCTGCTCTTTGTGGACTTCACATCTGCCTTCAACACCATGATCCCCCAAACTCTGATAGACAAACTATCTACACTTGGACTAAGCCCCTCTATTTGTAACTGGGTACTAGACTTCTTAACAGACAGACCACAGTCCGTGAAGATCCACAACTTCTCCTCCTCCACCATAACCCTCAGCACTGGCTCTCCCCAAGGATGTGTGCTGAGCCCTCTTCTGTTCACTCTGCTCACATATGATTGTACAGCCACACTTCCAGGCTGTCATATTGTTAAGTTTGCAGATGATACAGCGGTGGTGGGATGCATCACAAACAATGATGAGTCCAGCTACAGACAGGAGGTGGAACACCTGGAGAGCTGGTGCAAAGAGAATAATCTTCACATGAATGTGAAGAAGACAAAGGAGATGATTGTGGACTTCAGAAGGAACAAACACACCCACGCCCCACTGAACATAGGTGGATCTGCGGTGGAAGTGGTCTCCAGCTACAAATACTTGGGTGTACACTTGAATGATAACCTCAGCTGGAGCAACAACACCACCAGCCTGATCAAGAAAGGTCATCAGAGACTCTACTTCCTCAGACGGCTGAGACGAGCTGGTCTGAGCAGCCCAGTTCTCACCTCCTTCTACAGGTGTGCAGTGGAGAGCATCCTGTGCTCCAGCATCAACGTGTGGCATGGAGGCTGCACAGTTGCAGAGAGGAAAGCTCTACAGAGAGTGGTGAAGGCTGCACAGAAGTCTGTTGGAGTCAGTCTCCCCACCATCACAGACATTTACACCTCCAGATGCAGGAAAAGAGCCACCTGCATCATGAAAGACCTCACTCACCCAGCACACTCACTCTTTGCCCCACTCCCCTCAGGACGGAGGTTGAGGAGCATCAAATGTAGAACCACTAGACTGAGGAACAGCTTCTACCCTGAGGCTGTTAGACTCATGAATAAATAAATAATAAGAATAAACACTGCAAAATATCACATCATGCTGATGCTGATCTGTTTTCTTGTTGCTGTGTTCATCTGTGACCATCTGCTCATACAGACTCATGTTCGTGCTGCTGTTTATAATGATGTTTTTCCACTACATTAGGGCTTAGTGTATTACTAGTTGATGTTTCTCTTAGTTAATTCTAGATGTTATTACTGTTTTTCTCTTGCATTTGTTGTTGGATGTAACTGGGACCCCGTGTACATAATCTCGTTTTCATCACATGTACCACATGCGGTGCAAATGACAATAAAGACTCTCTGACCCTCTGACTCTGAATAGTGCACAATATAGAAACCGATGAATTTAGCAATCTAAGTTTAGATTTGAGCGATTTGTCTTCAGTTTGGGAAGCCAAAGTTAGTTCAAGGGGCTGAACAAGAAACAGCAGGTTCTGCCTTACCGTTCAGGTGGAGCGAGGGGGGCTCCGAGGGGGACAGCTTTGCTTGTTTTGTCCAGTCTTGACGAAGTATTTCATCTTTCGGGAAAGATAAAAGGCTCACTTGTTCACTGATGATATTAGAACACCCAAATCCGACACAACGTAACAGCATTTTTCAAGTTATACAAAAATAAAATAAAATAGGCAAACGTGCAGAAAATGAATCTGCGTTCTATACGCAGCCGCGCTGACATTCCTACGATGACGTCACAAAAGTAGCAAGCGGAAGCACCTGGATGTCCCGTGAAGAAACACAGCGCGAATTTTAAACTCACTTTGAAATAAATTTTCATTAATTCATCATTTTTGTTTGCAACAATGAACATAGTTGAATGATAAAAGATATATATGTTGTGCCAATTTATGCAAAGTTCAAAAATCATGTCACACACCCTTTAAGCTAATATAAGCAGCTGCTGCAGTATCATCAAGCTGCTGACGGGACCTGCTAACTGCCAACAAGACCACGCCGCTAACCGAACCACACCGCCAACAGTACCATGGTGCCAACTGGACCATGCTGCTGTAGATTTATTTCTTTTTCACTTTTGGTGCCTTCTTTCTGTATTTTTGTTGCATGCTTTGAATAAATCGTTATGTTAGTTTAGTTTATGTTTGTGCTCGCATTAAGCATGTGAATTACAGCCCAACAGAACCTATGAGAATCGTGCTGCTGTTGTTCGGTGTATTGTATTACTATTAGTGACTGGCAAATATCTTAGATCTTTTAGCGTAACGTTGGGCATTCGTTTAGCATATATTAGAGTTTGTACATCTCAGAACTTTTGAAAGCCCATCAGCCCAGCAGAGCTTTACGATCTGCCAGTCAACACCTGCTGGAGGTGCCTCGCTCAAGGTACAAACAATGGGGAGACCGGTCATTTTCTGTTGCCGGCCCAAAAGCCTGGAACAGCCTCCCCCTTGAGCTGCGTGCCACCTCTGATCTGACTCTGTTCAAAACCAGACTGAAGACCCACTTGTTCAAAAAAGCTTTCAGTGTGTAACTTTTATTACTTTTGGTATTTTAGTATGTAGCATTTTTTATTTCCATTGCCTTTTTATTTCCACTTGTTCAAAAAAGCTTTCAGTGTGTAACTTTTATTACTTTTGGTATTTTAGTATGTAGCATTTTTATTTCCATTGCCTTCTTTTATTGCTGTTGTTTCTTATTCTATTTTCATTGATTTATTGTTCCAGTTTATTCATCTTTTTATCCTGTTAAGCACCTTGGTCAATGCAAGGCATTGTAGGAAGGTGCTATACAAATAAAGTTTATTATTATTATTATTATTATTATTTATATCTTAGATCGTTATTTACGTTTCTTTTTACATTTTATATTTTTGCTATTGTTTGATGTAACTGTGTACACAGTTTTGTTCCACCTAATGTACCACATGTGATGTGAATAACAATAAAGAACTTTAAATCCTTGAATGCTAGGTCTTTAAATGAATGAGGCCACTTTAGTACTTGTTAGCACGGCTCAAAGCAATGCTGAGATATGCTACTTGTCAATTGTGGAGTATAAGATCGGCTCATATCGGTATGTTTCTAAATCGCAACAAACAGGATTGTGTTGGGAGATAAACAGCCTGAGGCAAAGTTTAATAATAATAAAATAAAATAAACACAAGGTCTTCACATGTTAAATTAAGTATTATATTAGATTAGATTTAATTTGTCTCAAAAGGTTAGCACATTGCAAAAATAACAATAAAAATGTCAAACTTGCCAATTATTTAAAGCCGGATGCTGTTTTGGATTAGCCTGGCCCTCGCCTTCCTGCACAGCTCCGCTCAATTCTCATTTCCCTTCACTGCACAGTCTGGGACTTTACCCGCCCACAAGGATTTGTCCAGTAGATTTTTGTTCGGACCAATCAGAGAACAGAAGGGGCGGAGTTTTGGACCCTAACCCACGCCCCCACCTGTCCCAGCGCGCAGAGCCCTATAAAAGGCTCTGCCAGCGCTCAGTCAGCGAGCAGCGGCATGTTCTCATTCAAAAGATGCAAAGCGATGCAGATATGTGACACAAATTTATTAATTTCCCCTTCTTAATCCCTTATCTGGAGTTTTCTTTTGGTTTTTTCCCCCAAAAGTTAAGTAATCGCTCCTTCTCCTCCACCCTCCTGCTGAGTAAAATGAGAGAGACAGCAGGCTCAATTCGTTGCTGTAAAATGAACACGGAAATGCCTCAGGTTGTCACGAGAAATAAACTCGGGTTTTAGTTGCTGAGCGAGTCCCATCAGATTTTCTGGTGTTTTGGTGAGCTGGACCAGCGATCCATGGTTTGATTTTATTGTATTAAAACGTTTTATAACATATGATATAAACACAGAATTTGCGCAGCAAGAGAAACGCTGCAGAGGGGGCGGAGCAGTTGTCAGTCAAGTTCAGCTGCTGAACTTCAGCAGAGGGGGGTGGCTGAGGGGAGGGAGCAGAATGGTTTCCCTGTTCAAATTATCCAATGGTTTTGTTCCTAATCAGAGGCCAACGCCTCCAGCAAGAAACGGTTTTCAATGGGAAAATTCCAGACCCTTGTGTGAAGCGAAGTGAAGCACAGGGTATGGTTTCAACCAGGCTAGTTTTGGATGCAACCTGGACTCAAAATGTCTGAATTACAAGACTGTGGCACTGAGCAGTGAAACACGACAGCTTTCAACCGCTGACAAAACAGCCATCTACAATTTAAACCTAACCATAAAATCTATCAAACTTCAGCAGTTAAAAAAAAAGTTTTAAACACCTGCGAGGATATTAAAGTTTGGCTGGCAGCCTCCGGCCTTGTATTAAAACACGAGTGGAAAACAGGGAGGCCCTCCTCTCATCAGCTGGACGCCCACACCGTGTGGACAGCGCTGGCCGTCTGTCCACTTGTCTCATTTCCATCCCAGTGGCACGCTGGGTAATAGAGATCAGTAATTGGTTGCTATAAATCCTTGCCGAGGACAAGGTGGGTCAGAACGGGCTGATTACTTAGGCATTACAGTCAATCTTAGCAAGTCCTTGAATTGAAAGATTTGGTGAGGTGGATTCTCATTATGGAGCTCAGTCAACGTGAGCGTTTGTGTGAAAGAGGAAGGGCCAAGGTCCCGTTTCCATCCCCTGTTTCAGGATATTATGCTCCAATGCCCTTAACGGTGCAGACTCGTAAACATTACAACACATTTATTTCTCTCACAGCCTCAACAAATTTAAAAGAACGTTGTTTATTTTTATTTTTATTTTTTTAGTTGGAGCGTTTGGAAGCTGGCTTAGAGTTTTAAGACCGCTCTGTGCATCGGGGACCTCCATCTGGTTCTCTCTGCGGGGTCGTTGTTAAATCTTAGGTCGGCGTTCAGACTCGGAGCGAGCCTCGCTCCGTCTCTTGGCCTCCATCAAGCCTTCGGTTCCTCCGAGTGCTGTTTATCTTTCAGTGTCGCCAGCAAACAAGCTCTCAAAGTGATTAGCTCTGTCATTTAACATGAAGCAGATTGATGGCTCAGTGGTGAGTTGCACCCATATGTTATTTTTCATCTTGCATCCTATGAGCTTAATCCATTTTAAGCTTGGCTGTGTGAAAAAAAGTCTATGGAAGATGAATTAGAGTGGAAAGCTGATAGTCTTTCTCGGCATTCTCTCCAGCTGAAGGTGTGACTTACTGGATTACGGGAACAGTAGTTTCTGCTCCAAGCCCTTTAAGTTCTGTGATGTGCCTTTTATATCCCTGCCTATTTTGATACTTTTATATATATATATATATATATTTTTTTTTTGTGTGTGTGTGGAACGCACCAACACGTTCTTACTGTGAATTTCTCCATCACAAGTTCTCCTTTGTGCCATCGGGGCTCCGAAAAGTCTTTGATTCACAGTCCTGAAAGTCATTTGTCTGGAAAAAAAAAGAGAAGAATAATGTCAGCCCCAAATGTAAAAATCATGTAATGAATAGTAATGTGACTGAGCTCCCAAATATGAGCTAAATGAGCAAATGTGATAAATTAACTCAGCATACACTTAGAGAAGGAGAAAAAAATATCAAGAGTAAAATATATAACAATGTGTGCTCCGTGCAAACCCCTGCAGCGTGAAGTGTTCCCACTCGGAGAAGCGCTCGTGCTAGCATCATTCCTCGACTCCTGGAACGGCGTGCTACTCCACTTAGCAGCCTCCATTTGGGATGCAGCACAAACACCGTTTTAGCACTTTTATCTTAATGCACTGCAACACTCGGCAGCTCTGAAGGCATGAATACAGTGCAGTGGAGGAGCTGCGTGCATTTAACTCGGACAGGAACACAAACACTCAAGGGCAGATGTGATTCTTACTGCTCATCTGTTGCAGTTTGGTAAATCAACTCTCTGCATATATTTTATTACAACACTAATCCTTTCATCATATCCTTCTGCACATGTTTACTGTTTTAAAGAGCAGTTTATCCACCATGTTAACCACCTGATGGCATCTTTAGGTGTTAAAAAACATTCAAACATATAAAAAAGTTGCTTTTTTACATGTTTTCCTGGCATACAGCTGCTTGTCAGCTTTGCAGCGAGGGCAGGTGTGAATGTGAGATGCAGTGAAGCCACACCCAGGACCAGCCCAAGCCTCCATGGGGCCATAAGCAAAATTTGGTTTGGGGCCGTCTATTTCTTCTAATAATGTAGATTACTGCAATCAACAATCAGATGACCAGATCATTCACCACCTAACATAAACTCTTTGCAACTCTAACAGCCCTGTTCACATTGTCCTACTTTGTATACAGTATGTACATATCTAGTGCACGTTTGACCACCTTATTTTCATTTTGGACCACATCAAGCTCATAAATGTCCTCAAAAGGCCGGACATGGCAGAATGTGTTAATAAAACTACCTATTCACAAACCGGTAAAATATAACTTTCTCTGCATTAGATGACTGCTTCGAGTAATTTGGCATTAACATAAAAACTGATTTGATTTGACAAAGTAATAATGAAGTAGGGATGCACCGATTCACATTTCTTACTTCCGATCTGATACCGATGCTAAAATCTGGGTATCTGATGACGATACCGATACTTTCCCGATCCGATACCGTTCAGGTATAAGAGGCTGTAATAATGAATTTTTTGAACTGCAACTATTCTGTGACTACTGTCTTAACACTGTTTGAGTTAAACCCAATGAAGGCAGTCTGGGCCTCACAACAGGAAACATTAACTTTAATAGCACACAAGAGGCAGGTCTATATCACAGACGTCCATCTCACTCATGGTGCAGCTGGAAAACTAAAAAACTGCTAAGCATTATGGGAAAGACAACACAGTGTACTCCCCTTAACCACTACAGGAGTGGATTTTGTTGTCTTTCCCATAATTCTTAGCGGTTTTTTAGTCTAAAATATCGCTAAGCATTAGTATACTTGTGTGCTGTTAAAGTTTGGGTGTTTCCTGTTGTGAGGCCCAGAGTGTCTTCATTGGGTTAAACTCACACAATGTTAAGATGGCAGTCACAGAGAATGGTGGAACACTTGTGCTCTTTGAAGCCGGATCGGAAATATCGGCAGGTTGGATCGGAAAATCCGATACTTAAATTATGCTGGTATCGGAAGCCGATACCGATACTGGATCGGATCTGCCCCATCCCTATAATGAAGCACACAACTGTTATCTTGAAGTTCTGTCTCTGTGGCCCTCTAGGGTGCAGAGAGCCACAGAAATTTATTTATTCATTAATTAAATTTTATTCATTTCATTAAAAACCATAAACACTCAAAAATACAAAAAAAATTTATTCAGTTAAAATGAAAGGCAGCAGAAAATAATTAATCATAATATCTACCCATTTTTACCCTTACTGCCTTTTTACAGAAAAAAAAATGGTTATGACGGGCCGGATTTTGCCCACGGTCCTTGAGCTTGACACATGTATTCTAGTGGTACTAAAAGTAACAAAAGAAAGAAAGAAAAAAAAATAACATTACACAATGTATTTTATAGCAAATGTGTCATCTGGTTTATTAATTTGGTTCCAAAGAACTGCAGCAGCAATGTTCAAACTAATTTGTAGTGCAAGATCAACAAACATCAAATAAAATATCTTAGATAGATGCATAAAAAATAAATTAAATTGTGCAAAAAACAGACAAAATCAAACAAAAAAATAAAAATCAAGGAAATAAATAACGTAAATGAGCAATTACTTGAAACCATGTAAAATAGTTTAAAAATACATTTTAAATTGAATAATTAGTTCTTAAAACTATTTAAATGTATGCAACAATTTGAACTTAAAATGTTAAACAACACACACATTTGACCCGCTTGTTACTTATTCCTCAATACTTCACAAACTTCCTAAACCCTGTGCTTCCACTTAGGGTCCCCCCTAGTGGCCCCGGGGCCCTAAGCAGCCGCTTAGTTTGCTTATGCCTTGGGACGGCCCTGGCCACACCCCCACACTCCATGTGATAGAATCTTCAGCGACGATATAAAACGTCTGTCACCCTCAGCTGGGAGCGCGTTTGGACCCGACGTGGCAGCGAGGCGTCTTCTCACACTTTAAGAGGCCACTGATTTAATAGAGGCACGATGTCAGCGCTGACCTCATCCCATGATGTCTTCACAGCTTCTGCCCTAACATGTGACAGCGACACCCGGCCAGGCAAACCGTAAAGGAGGAAGATGGATTGGCAGAGGGACTCGTACGTCTTCCTCCGGACAGAGGTGGATGAGGCACAATATTCAGCGAGACAGCAGTGTCAAACAGGAAACGACAAAATCAAGCATGATGTCGTTTATTCTGTGACAGGCCCTGTAATGTTGCATGACATGATGTCGTGTCATGTATCATCACATCAAGTTACTGTAGTCTGGGAGAGAAACTTCACTGGAGTTTAGAGCAGTTAGAGGCGTCGGGATATTTGATTGTTGTCAGTAAGGCCAAGACGTAACAACAGCCTTCTGAACATTCACAACCACAATAAAAAAATAAATAAAAATGTTGTGACGTTTCTGCCTTGTCACTCATTCAATTCAGTTCAGTTTATTTCTATAGCACCAAGTAACAACAGACGTCGTCTCAGGGCACTGAACAGAAATATTCATGTATAAAAATAATAATTTAACATAATTTATCTGAGGAGCAGACTTGCTTTCAATTTAACCCCATCGCAGAACTCTCATCTTGAGCAAGCACGAAGGCGACAGTGGAAAGGAAAAACTCCCTCATGAGGAAGAAACCTTTAGCAGAACCAGGCTCAGGGCAAGCGGCCATCTGCTTCCACCGGCTGGGTTTCAGAGGAATAGATACACAATGGCAGGTCAAGAATCACATGTTAAGATAGAAAAAGTATCAAATGAAAACTATTCCATTTTAACAATTCATGTGCTCATTCAGTTTGCACTACTTCTTATATTTGCACTAATGTTTGTATTACATTACTGCCTATAGTCATACTACTGTTTACATTCACTGTTTACATTTATTACTACTGTTTTCATTCAATACTACTGTTTACATTTATTACTACTGTTTACATTTACACTACTTTTTATATCTACACTACTGCTGATATATATATATATATATATATATATATATATATATATATATTTTTATTTACTAGCCTTATTGCATATGCCACTTTACCTCTATACCAATATCAACTACCTCATACATATACTGTGTACATAAACTTCATATGCTGCTTTGTCACTCTATTACAAATGTCAATGCCAGAACTTTCATTTTATTTTATAGATATACTTTTTACACTTTTATACTACTATGCAAAAAACTCAGGACAGTATTACACTTTTGTTATTTCATTTTATGCTTATGTTTATTAAATGTTTAGTGTTTTAGTGTTGGTGTAACTTTTCATACTTTCATACTACTACTATGCAAAAACTACTATGCAAAAACTCAGGACAGTATTACACTTTTATTATTTCATTTTATGCTTATGTTTATTAAATGTTTCGGTGTTTTAGTGTTTAAATGTTTACTGTTGCACAGAGGGACAGAGAGAAATGCAATTTCAATCTTGTGTATGTCCTGTACATATTGCAGTTTTGACAATAAAGTTGACTTTGACTTTGAATTCATTTAGGAAATGAGGTCAATTTGTCCTCTAGTAGTCTAAGCCTATAGCAGCATAACAAGCCAACCCTAACTATAGGATTTATCAACAAGAAAAGTCTTAAGCCCAGTCTTAAAACTAGACAATGTTTCAGCCTCATGGACAGAAACTGGAAGTTGGTTCCACAAGAGAGGAGCCTGAGAACTGAAAGATCTGCCTCCCATTCTGCTTAAAAAAAAAAAAAAGATTAAAAAAGAGCCCAGAGCCACAAAACCTGCTACAACTCTAGTGATCAACTGGTGGCCCATGGGCCACTTTGAGCCAGCTGGAGATGGCTTTTCTGACCAGTGGGGGGTGAGTGGGAGGTGACGTTTTAAAACTAATACGGTAATCAACAATTAATTTAAACATGTATTCATATTTTTACATTTTGGGACAGATAATATGATGTTAAGGAGTAAAATCTAGTTTCTACCTTTAGATGAAAATAGAAACACTGAACGCTGCAGGCCTGTTTTATGTGAGAAGAAATTAAATACCCCACTTTGAAATAATAAAGCAATAAACGTGTCGTTCAAACACTTGTAGAAAAATTACAATAAATAACAGCCTAAATGAGCCTTTTTCGTTGTGGGTATTAAAACCAGAACAATTAAATTGCCTATGAGATTTGGTCAAAGCTTCATGGAGCCACAGATGAAAGGCTGAAGGTCCGAATGTGGCCCCTGATCCCTGGGTTGCAGACCACTGGTGTAAAATGTAAAACAGCAATGTTGTGCAAATTTCATAAACCCACATTTATTCCTAACAAAACGTACCATAACAAGTAACTTTATTTAACGTTATGGCAGCAACATATCACCAAAAAGTTGGATCAGGGCCAAGTTTCTCTCAGTTCATCATTTTAATAATAGTTGTTAAACATTCAGGGCCTGCAGAGACAGATGGAAGTTTTGGAGGGAATGTTGAGCCGTTCTGGTCTCATGGAGGATTCTAGCTCTTCAACAGTCCTGGGCCATCTTTGCATTGATGGAGTCTTTCCAGATGTGTCAGCACATACAACACTAATGCACCCCCATATAATCAGAGAGGCAGACCGTTGAACTGTGTGTTGACAATAAGTCAGTTCGATGGTCTCTTTGCTTCAGGTCCAGAACAGAACCAGACCTGTTTTTATGTTTAGTTGTGAATAAAATATGATTTCATGATACAGGTAGTCCCTGACTTACAACAGAGTTCCGTTCCTGCGCTGCGTCGTCAAGCGAATTACGATGTAAGTCGGAACATACTTCCAAACTGCACCTTATACGTACAGTACTGTATTTTACCAAGCACTTGGCCTATCCTAACACAGTACCCTACATAATTATCAAAAAAGACATACATTTGGGAGCCATAATGAAGGGAAAAAAGAGTTAATAACCTACTGGAATGCTGGTGAAGCCATTTCCTCCGTTCCTCCATCCCTCCTCAGTATTCTCCATTCGTTTACGTCATAAAACCTCCGTCGATAAAACAGCTACTTTTCCACAGCTGCTGCCTGTCCAGCTTGGTCCAACAAGTTTAGTTTAGTTTTTTGAATATCCAGAGGACCAGACTTAGCTTTTTTAGAGTGTACAGGGCAGTATTTCTCCGCCGCTACGTTTAGAACGTAAAACCGGAAACTGCGTAACTCTGCTTTTCAAAATAAATAAATAAATATATATACAGTATATATTTAAAAAAATGTAATGGGAGATGCGTGTCGTAACCATGAAACGTCGTAACTCGAGGCCGTCGTAACTCGAGGACTACCTGTATTTACAAATCTCTACATTTTGTTATTTACATATTTAACTTCTCAACATTTTTTGAACTAGTGTTAAGATCAAAAATGATAAAAACTGACTACAAAGTACATATTGAACACTTTTTATTAAAAAATGCATGGTTTGTGCAGAAATATGAGCACATTAATTGTAAAGAGTGCATTTGTCGCTCAGCAAGATTTTCAGGATGAAATTTTGTTCCATTTGTTGTGGAAATGAGATTAAACAGAGCCGCGCCGCAGCCTGGCCATTACCTCTCGTCTCCGAGGAAATTAGCTGCCATACTCAGCAGCCATCAGCCTCCAGCTCCGAGTCAAAAAAGCAGCACTTCATATTAAGGCCCTCGCTAAGAGCTAATAGAGCCCACGTAGAGCTTCATAAGAAACTTATTTTACTATGTGGAGAAACAAGTTCAGCTGTTCGAAGAACGCATCAAACACATTCATTTACTGTTTATAAATGCAAACCTAGTAAAAACTTATATTTTTGTGTACATTTCATGAAAGTTGAAGTGTTTGTCTTCAGTTTAAGTTGAAGTGAAACTGCTATTTCAAAGACGTTGTAGCATTTGGTGCAACTTTTCTTATGTTAATTTGGGTTTCCTCCAAGTTCCAGCTCCAACAAATACTGTATGTTGAAATAAAGCTGAGAGTTTCTCAGCAATTACAAACTCTGTTTAAATCTTCTTAATATCAAAATGAAGCTTACATATGTGAGATTTCATCAGAAGTGTTTGTGTCACAGCAGCCCCTGTCGTTTCACAGAAATCCACGAAGGAACATAGAAACAAAGGAGGATTGTTTTCCCTCGCCTGGAGTTTTTCTGCTTTACAGAGTGTATTCAAAACTGGATTAAAACAAAGGTTAAAACCTCTAGAAAAGAATAAATCTATATATGGACATCACCCATGCAAATATTTATGCCACTGAAGGAAACTAGAGCAAAGTTACAGAAGTTTTAGTAAAGACAAAGCTCCACGTTTTGCTATTTGGCACCGTTTGGAACCATCTATTAAAACGGATTTTAATTTTAATTTTAGATTGCAACAATTAATTAACTTTACATGCCTTAAATGGCCTGTTTTTGTCATTTAAAAAAGTATTTACACATGTTTACATTACTCCATTCAAATTAAACGGTAAAATAAAAGATTAAATTTGGGTCCTGCTGAATCGGGTCGTGTCTGTTTTGACATGAATCTGAATAGATTTATATATTTTTTGCATTTTAAGACATTAGTATTAATACTCAGTTTTTGTTTCATAGGGTCAGTTGTGGCTGCGATCTTAGGTGGCATTAACTCCAATATTTAATTAGTTGTGCACTCAGTGACAGTTTCATGCATTAAAAAAAATTCCATCCAGTGGTTCAAGAGATTTTATTTTTGCTAATGAGCAAAGTTAATGGTAAAATAAACAAACAAACAAAAAATGATCTCACTCAGACAATTAGTGCTCAGACTATGTCTTGTAAATGATTTGTTACTATCACCTTAAACTTTGAGCTCAGTGTCTGTCCAATGGCTGAGTTCAAGCCGTTTTGGTGTTTGTTAATATTGTTTAACTGTGGCGACCATGCAGGGGCGATCCTAGGATCTGACCTTTAGGGGTGCTTAGCCCCTAGTACAGACAATGGCTCCTGGCTTGAACAACGCTGGCGAGGTTCGTGAGAAGTGCAAATTATTAAAGCCCCTGGTATTCCCAGGCAGTCTCCAGTCCGAGTACTAACCAGGCCCAAGACCAGATGAGATCGGGCGTGTTCAGGGTGTTATGGCCGTAAACAAGGAGCTCTCTCACAAATAGGACTTTCAAAGGATCATATCAAACAAAGACTAAACTTATGCAACCAGAAGTTGCAATTAGGGGTTGAACGATTACATCATTTTTTTAAACTCGACATTAATATAATAAAGCTCGAGTAGAACTCGAGTAGTTGATGATGTCATAGGATCTTAAGATGCAAAAAATAAATAAAAACACACAAAAAAGTCATTTAATATTTACAAAAAAAAAAGACTGACAAAACATTGGGAGTGTATATTATGCTGGACTACCATTTATCATACTGTAGATGAATCACAGGAAAACCAGAACTATTGGCTATTATTATTAAGCTGCATAAGTGAAAGAAACGTGCGGCACGTCAAAAACGAAAATAAAAACAGTGGGGCAGTCGACCATCCCGCAAAACTGCAAGCGGTAGTTTTAGAGATAATTACGGTATGTTTATAGTAAAAAAAAAAAGGTTTAGAGAATCATATTTTTTGCTTTTTGTTTATAAAACAAGGTCAGTGGAAGCTGGTTCTGGTTCGGTCGATTGGACCCGGTGTTACACTATATTTTGTGACCTGCAACAGTTCATGCAACACCGCCCCCTATGGTCCCAATATACGGTGGTCACAGAATTTGGTGTAACACCGGTTTGCAACGCGCTCCAAACAGGAAGTTGATTAATTTTCTGTTCTGTAACTGCGACGTGATGACGTCACTACGAATACTCAATGTGAAATTTAAAAACTCGACATATGTCCTAGGAATCGATGTGTCGATTACTCGAGTAGTCTGTTAAAGTCATAGTTGCAACATATATCTACATTTAAAACACACAAAGCAAAGCACAGCTAGTTTCAAGCATTAACTTTTAATTTAGCCATTATTCATACAATGTAATTATGACAGAAAATTGAGGATTTACCTGCAGTTACCTTCATACAGATGAACATGTGGTACTTCCTGTTTATAACTGTTGTTTTCATGAGGTTGACTACGGGGCTTTATCATCTTTTACATTTTTTCCAGACTCTGTTGAAGTTTTGGGAATAGAATAGACTCTAAGGTTTGAGAACTGTTTCCAACAAAATCCTAATGATGGTTTCTGTATTTTTTCAGGGGTGCTGAGTTAAAATTTAGGGGTTCTTGAGTGCCCCCTAAAAGAGGCTAAAGTTTCCACTTGGGACCATGAATTATTTAACTAACAGTTCAGACAAATGCAGAATCAGCCGTTGTCTTCAGCAGCGGGTCATGATGATATTTACTGACGAGCGTCGGCTCAGAATGTGACAGTTCCGGCTGTTCTACTTTTATGTCACGACTCAAAGCGAACTTCCTTTTGATTGTGTTTCAGTCTATTTTGTGTTGCTCAAGCAAAATACTCTGGTGAAGTTCTGAAGAAGAAGAAAAAAAGCCCTGCAGAGACCATCATCTCACCATCGTTATCGGTTGGACTGTTTGAAGCAGGTTGTTGTTTGTCCACGAGAACACGCTGTGCAGCCAGCTTCAGAACATACCGGCACCATATGTTTGGATTTTGTTTTTACACCCACTTCAATTAATTAAAGCGCTTTGTTAGCGAAGACAGTCCAGTTTAAAGAGATAAATGGTTTCTAAATTTATCTTCAAGCAATGTGAGACTCTCCCTCCGCTTGGAGAAGCAGACAGGAACACCAACAGGAAACCTTACTAATGTAGGCTACTGCTGTGAATCAGGTCCACCTAAAAATAAATCGCTTAAAGGCTACGCTCTAGTTGTGCAATTTTTACATTGCCTCAGCAATTTGGCCTCTCAGAACACAGGATGTGGCTGGTTTTCTCCTGCCCGGATCGATTAGTTTGTGTTTTTGTGTGACTTTGGAGCACATTGACTTCAGCTCTGTTTAACACATCAAGGTTGCCCACACCAGCACACCCGCCTCCCATTGAAACATACATCGAAGATTGTTTAATATATAAAAAGAACAGAACAATCATCCACTTTAGTGACTAATAAGTGGTTTGCACTTTTAATTTGCACTGTAGAACGTTGCCTGACTCCAAATTTCTAACATGCACGGACCACTGCAGCTCTGAAGCACATCAGCAGAGACTTTATTTACACGTTACGGGGTGTAAATGTGCACAGACATTAATGTAGTTACAGCAAAGTTCATGAGCATCAGCTAAACTGTCATGCACGTTTTGGTTGGACTGGCTGTCTTAGTAATCGAATGCACCACCTGAAAGTGCTGTGCAGAGAAACTGAGATGCTCCACCTGCTCGCTATCAATACATCAATACGTTTGGCTCATCAGGAAAATATGCAGCGCTGCAGTTTGAACTAATGGAGACGAGCGGCGCCTGAGAACACCGGACAGTTGATGCGCACAGACTCACGTTAACATCGAGAAAACATTCAGACTTTTTAGAAGTACATACAAAATGAGTACAAGTCAGTTTGGGTTTGTAAATGTGTCATTTAATGCTACTCATACATGAAACTAATGCTAAAATACAGAAAAGGCACCACACAAGACAAAAACAATAAATGAAATAGTTCTGTGTACTAATTGGCACAGTTTTATTCCCTCATCCTTTATTTCTCACATGTAATTGTAATTATCAGATGATAACGTCAAATTTGTCCTAATAATTTTACAAAATGGCCTAAACATTTGGTGCATGCATGGGTTTTCTCCTCCTACAGACCAAAAACATGCATGTTAGTCTGATTGGTAACTCTAATTGTCCCTATGAGAAAGAGAGTGAATGGTTGTTTGTCTCGTTTGTCTCTATGTGTCCCTGTGGTGGACTGGAGACTTGTCCAAGGTGTCCCCCGTCTCTCGCACAGTAACTGCTGGCTATAGGCACCAGTGACCCCACAACCCAAAAAAGAGAGGTGGTGGTGGAGGTATCTCGTTCAAAATATGTGTTGTGAATGACTCTCAGCTACTACCATATCAAATTTAGCCCACTATCTGAACAATATTGACTCAGTTAAAGTCATTTTAGGTGTAATTATGCCAACTAGCTGTGGCAGCCATCTTCAACTGGATTTGCTCCAAAAGTTCATCAGGATGGAGGTACATTCAATTATTTTGTTATGCACATTTTATCATCATTTGTTCAGCAGTTTGCTAACATACAAAATGATTTACACTGGACAAACACTTAATGCTGTTTCAAGCCGAGCTCTTGTGCAATCAGTAGCACTTGGATTATGTGTTGTGAATGAGTTCAAGCTACTAACACGCTGATTTTTTTTTAACAGTATTTGTGAATTTGACTGAATTTTAGCCAAGTTTTGCTGTTTGTAACATCAGTTGGACGTGGCGGACATGTTGAACTAAGTTGGCTCCAAAAATGATTTAGTTGTAGAGCTTTTTACTGCAAGTTTCCCTCTTATTTTTTGGGGGGTTTCCATGAGATATTTTTTTATAACAGACAGGCACATCAACATACAGACACCTTTAGGTGATAACAGGATTGGGCAGGACATTTCATTTGTTGGATAATTATATCCTCTATTCATCTTAATTACTAAAAGGAGCCACACCTGCGGACATGAGAAGATAATTAATTGGTCTTTACTTGCAAGGACAGACTTTCGCTCACAGGCTTACACAGATGCACATACGCTCTACATTTCGTGGTGCCCAGTCACAACAGTCTGCACCGGACAGTGTGCAAGAACTGTTTTTATAATACATGTACATGCTTATCAGCTATCACAGCTCACAGGCAGTCCGTGATGACCTCGGTCTCCCAGCTGTACATGCTGGATCAAATCAGCTCCTCTGAGAGAGAAAATAACTCTCTGAACTCACACATGTTTCAACATAACTTTTATATTAGTTAGTGATAAACTTTCTTGACTATGAGCAAAAATTCCTTGACGTTATATTGACCCTGAGACTCATTAGCCCCTTTCATAAAACAGCTCAATCTGGCTCTGATGCATGTTCAGTCCTCCAACGAGCATTCATAAAAACCACGAACGCGCATTGCCGGGTTAATTTTACTCGCCTTTGATCCGCCCCTGAGCCACGACTAGAGGTAGTATTAAGCCCGGATCTGTCGACTTGTGAAAGGTGTCGGGCTGCTGCGGCTTCAAACTGATTTGAATAATGACGTACTCTCCCACGTACTCTTCCGGCGCCCACTGTTCTATTTAAATGTGTAAACAAGAACATGATATTTGTATTTCGCTTGCGCATCACTCGCTATTCTTCGCCGAATCTTTTTCTTTATTTATTGATCATCACGGAAATGGCTAATTGGGGTGATGCTGTGTACTTCTGTCTCTGCGCGCAGAGGAGGAAATTAATAAGGGACTTACCGGTACAGTGAAGGATGGGGCCCTTCTGGAGCGGATTGATGCGAGAGCAAAAAAAAAAAAGCATTCGGATAAGCACAACGATGTTCGCCAGCGTCGCCATGTTTGTTTACAGACACCTCTGCGGTCCCACTTTAAACACGCAGGCACCACGTCCTCTGAGCTGCACATTTTCACCACGCCTCTTTTCAACCTGCGCTGCAAATCGTTTTGTGAATGCTCCATTGAGGGCGGGCCGTGGCCGGATTCAAGTTTGTTTTATGAATGACCCGATGGGGATTAAAGCCGGACTGGTCTGTGCGGGAATTGCGCGGATCTGACTTATGAAAGGGGCTATTGAGACTCATGTTCAAACTGCTGTTTAATATACCATATTATTTTACATTAAACCAATTCAATTCAGTTTATTTATATAGCACTAAATAAAAAAAAAGTTGGCTCAGGGCACTTTACAGGCACATTCACAAACATGGAAAAGCCAATTACCGTATTTTGTGGCCTATAAGTTGCAGTTTTTTTAAAACTAATTTTCATGTCCTACGACTTATAGGGCAAAGCGACATATTTAGGGATTTTTCCACATATTTTTAGAAGATCTTTTGGCGGAGATATGACCGTTTCCATTCATTCTGATGAAAAAAATGGAGCAGTACCACTTTCGGCCACTAGGGGCGCAGTACCACTTTCGACCACTAGGGTCCACCGACCGTTCCCAGCTCATGTGTCCGACAGAAGTCTCTTCTGCTCTGACTCACTCTGTCGCAGCACGGCCTCCTGCTCTCTGGAGGTCTGAACTAGTTACCTCAGTGTTTGTTAGCAAAATAGCTCATGAACCACAGGACAGATTTTGATAAAACACAGAAAGTAATCACTGGATGGACTTTTACAATGTATTAGATTTAGGAGATGTTTGAGCGAAAATTCGATTTATTTATCATTTATTTTCGCAGCGCGCGCGACCGTTTGGAAGACCGTCAAAGCGAAACAATTTAAATGCAGCAGATTTGACCATTACGTGCATTTCTTAAGGAAAAGTTCAGCTCAGACACATCTTTGCTATAATTTTCAGCAAACAAATATTTGTTTTTAAGTGTTAATCTTGTTAAAGTCCTACCGTGCACGCTCCTGTGGCCATTTGCGGTGACGCGTAACATATGCGACGCGTCAGGGGTGACGCATAATAGATGCGACGTATACGAAGGTGCGACACGTTTATGGATTTTTCCACTTCATTGGACATAATTGGACTAATGTGACATATAGGGTGGAGCGACTTAAAGGGCGCAAAGTATGGTAGTACAGTTATTTATCTAAGGAAGTAGCAGACACGTTGAATTTTCACTTAGTCGCAGTCGCCCATCCTGAGCAAGCACAATGGCAACAATGGAAAGAAAAAAACTCCCTTTTAAAAGAAAGAAACCTCCAGCAGAACCAGGCTCAGGACAAGCAGCCAACTGCTTTGACCAGCTGGTTTCAGAGGACAGGAAGGAGAAACAAACAAACACAGAATGGCAGGTCCAGATATAGGTGCAGGTGTACGTGAAAAACAAAAAACACAAGTCAAGGATAGAAAAATTACAAATACAAAACAGCAGAGTAAGTAAAGACAGCAGCATAATGAAGAAATGTGCTCAGTTTGTCTTCTAGCAGTCTAAGCCTATCCACCTTATTCCTAGCCCCCATGATGCCTTGCGCGAATTATGTGTACGACTTCCGCCGAAAGTCAGAACCGGCACTTTTAGCAACGCGCTAACCGGTTTTCGTCAGAGGTTTTAGGTCATAAAATATGTGGGAACACAAACGATCACAACTCAAATGTGGAGATATTGTTTTACCGCTACCTACAGCTGTTGAGGGGTGGGAGGACGACTTGAAGAAGTGGCCGAAAATAACGTACACTAGCATGTTTAGCTACTAGCATACTTAGCTACTTTGTTGACAGTTGCTTCAGATGGCGAAGCGATGAGCAATCTGAAAAGCTCTGAAGCTTATTAGTATCTTCACATTAAAAAGGTTGGTCCTGTTATGTTAAGAGAGGTGGGACACTTTCTTATTTACCTTAAGGCAAACACAGAGTCCAGTCTAAGCATTAAAAATCCACATCTCCAGGTCCAGCTAACAATGATGTGCTTTGGACTTTTGAGCTGCAAGATGTTTATCTGGACACCAACTGAGCACCTGGAGCTTGACATTTCTTTTGACAAAGACTTTACTGATTCACAAATGAAGCACCTTGAGAACTTTTAATAAAATACAGTAAATGAAAACAAATAATGAAATAGACAGGAAACGATCTTTAAAAACTTGATAATGAAAAAAGTGACATTTAGATAGAAACAGTAGTTTAATCCAAAATTAACTGATATAGTGCACACAAAAAACTAACCTTGTAAGAAGGTTAACAGTCAACTATTGTACATAACAAATGAATCATTTTAGCAAATACTTTTCTAATGTAATATAGTTAACATTGCATCCTTTAAAAAAACATGTTAAGAGTTGTGTTACGTTTACAGCAAGTACCGTACACCAGTACTGTACATGTTTGAGAAAAATGTTTACATTTAATGTCTTCTCACTTGAAATAAGCTGGCATCCTTTGCGTGTGAATGCTGGAGCGATTACACTGACACCATAGCTTTTGCAGCAGGTCCCTCACTGTGAAACCACGATCACCCATCACCTCATCTCCAGCACGCAGATAGTCCAGAAACCCAGAGTTCTGTGTTATATACCTGTCACTACATTTACCACCATAAGCATCTGAAATAAACATGATTATTCCAGAGAGAGAAACAGCCAATAAATATTTCACATTTTTATTTGCATGTATGACTTCTGGGGTACAAGTTTTTTGCTTTCTGCAAAACATGTGGCAACCATAGAATAAGGTCCTTGGTTTGTTCTGACATTATGTCAATCCACATTCCAACAGTCATGCTGCATGTGACTGTGGTGGTGTTGAGCAGCTCCACACTCTCGTCAAGCCCATCTGAAAGTAAAAGTACATTATACAAACATTAGGGTTCATTTATGAACACACACACACACCTAGATTATATATATGTAAATAAACACACACACACACACACACACACACACACACACAGGTTTGTCAATGTGGTTTAGCCGGACTTTTTCGCCAAACCCGCCCGAAGGTGTAATACGGGGTCTACCCCTTCCCGAGGTCCTAGCGACCTGGGACCAAGCTCAGAGCACTCTAAAAATTTTGAAAAAAATTTGGGTCACTTTAGCTTTCCGATAGGAGCTTCACAGCACGTTTTACCACCCAGACTCCAGTGTGGTTTACAAGGACGTCAAAAAATGTGGTTTATGAGGACAAACATGCATTATGGGGTCTTTAAAGGGACATTTAAACTCCGCCTACTTAACATAAAATTAACATAAAACACACAAATGTGACAGGAGGACAAACATGCATTATGGGGTCTTTAAAGGGACATTTAAACTCCGCCTACTTAACATAAAATTAACATAAAACACACAAATGTGACAGGACACTGCATTAGG
Organism: Garcialebias charrua; assembly: GCA_038048925.1. NCBI lineage: Eukaryota > Metazoa > Chordata > Actinopteri > Cyprinodontiformes > Rivulidae > Garcialebias > Garcialebias charrua. The sequence goes on along the minus strand of JBBPBX010009125.1, from coordinate 8,966 downwards.
AGAACAGTTTTTTGAACTGATTTTATTAAACAAATTAGGCACATACTTTATTTATATTCACTAACAAATCTTCAAATGTTTAAAATAAAATAAAACTTAAATGTTTCAAATAAAATAAAATAAAAACTTAAATTCTGTTGACATATTTACATTATTATAAAACATATTAACATTATATACATATTTCTAAAACAAAATTTTACTTTTTCTGCAGGGTTAATCACAACCTAATGTAAAGTACAGGGGATCCCCGACTTACGAGCGACGAAAGAGTTCCTCAGTCTGAGATGACATATTTACATTTTATAAAACATTAACATTACAAACTTGTACATATTTCTAAAACAAAATTTTACTTTTTCTGCAGGGTTAATCACAACCCAATGTAAAGTACAGGTGATCCCTGACTTATGAGCGATGAAAGACTTCTGAGATGACATATTTACATATTATAAAACATTAACATTACAAACTTGTACATATTTCTAAAACAAAATTGTACTTTTTTTACAGGGTTCACCACAACCCACTGTAAAGTACAGGTGATCCCCGACTTACGAGCGACGAAAGAGTTCCTCAGTCTGAGATGACATATTTACATATTATAAAACATTAACATTACAAACTTGTACATATTTCTAAAACAAAATTGTACTTTTTTTACACGGTTCACCACAACCCACTGTAAAGTACAGGTGATCCCCGACTTACGAGCGATGAAAGAGTTCCTCAGTCTGAGATGACATATTTACATATTATAAAACATTAACATTATAAACTTGTACATATTTCTAAAACAAAATTGTACTTTTTTTACACGGTTCACCACAACCCACTGTAAAGTACAGGTTATCCCTAACTTACGAGTGACGAAAGACATCCTCAGTCTGAGATGCTGTATTCAGCTCAGTCTTATAAAGACTTCCTTAGTCTGAGATGTTGTATTCAGCTGAGTCTTATAAATAAAGACTTCCTGATGACAGCCAAAACCAGCTGCTCACATGATCAAGGAGGACCATCAGCCTAAACATTGCCCATTTTCTACATCCATCCATTATCTTTACCCGTTTCTTCCATTTTGGGTCACGGGGGTCGCCGGTGCCCATATCCAGCAATCATAGGGCAAGGGGCGGGGTGCACCTTTCACGGTTCGCAAGTTTATCACAGGGCATCACATTTGTTACATGAAAACATAAAACACTAGAAAGCTTGTTGAACAAGACACATACTAAAATTAAAATACCCTGATGAATGCTCAATAATTCTAGTAGAATAATCAAAAAAGCTAAGTCTGGTCCTCAGGACATTCAAAAAAACAACACAAAGAAAAGCAAAAAAAAAAAACTGGAAATGTTTAGTCTTTTGTCCAAGTCTGGAGATAATGTATTCAACTCAGTATTATAAATAAAGATTTCCTCAGTGTGAGGTGCTGCATTCAGCTTAGTCTCATAAATAGCACCCTCTCACAGTGGATCAACCAGTTTGCAGGTCCTCCTTGATCATGAGAGCAGCTGGTTTTGGCTGTCATCAGCAAATTGGTTGATCCACTGTGAGAGGGTGCTATTTATAAGACTGAGCTGAATGCAACATCTCAGATTGAGGAAACCTTTCGGACAAATGACTTCCACAGTCTTGGATGCTGTACTCAGCTCAGTCTTATAAATAAATACTTCCTCAGTCTGAGGTACTGCATTCAGCTCAGTCTTATAAATAGCACCCTCTCACAGTGGATCAACGAGTTTGCTGAACAGCCAAAACCAGCTGCTCTCATGATCAAGGAGGACCTGCAAACTGGTTGATCCACTGTGAGAGGGTGTTATTTATAAGACTGAGCTGAATGCAGCACCTCAGACTGAAGACGTGTTTCGGACGAATGACTTCCTCAGTCTTACATGCTATGTTCAGCTCAGTCTTATAAAAGAAGACTTCCTCGACAAAGTTTTTTTTACAGTTTTTACATCAAAGTACAATTCAAACAAAAACACTTTCATCGATTCATTGCAAACCTGTTGCTTCCTCTCACATTCCTCCTTGGTGATCAGTTCACCTCGATATTCCAAAAGAAAGTCATATTTTGCAAAGGATTTATTTGCTAAGATTCCTCAACCTAGTTATATAAATAGGAAAAATTGTATTTTTTGTTAACACTAATAAAGCTCCACATACCTTTTAAGTTCACTGATAAATTTGATGACAAGGCCCTAAATAAAGACTTCCTCAGTCTGAGGTGCTGCATTCAGCTCAGTCTCATAAATAGCAAACTCCACTTGAGATTTCATGATAGAATGCAGACTGCTTTGCCTTATGTTTTAAATGTGTTTTCTCCAATATTCCTTGTGTCAGGAGAAAAGCAACATTTTGAAGTGCTGGGAAAAACAGGGAAACTTGTGTCTGACATATTAGGATCAGATATTGCTGCTTTTTCCAGAATCTGTCCAACTTTGGACTGGCTACATTGAAGGGGGACACAGAGACATCTGGACAAGTCTGGACAAGTCTCAGTCCATCACAGGGACACATTTACAAGTCACCAGTCCATCACAGGGACACGTGGACAAGTCTCCAGTCCATCATAGGGACACCTGGACAGGTCTCCAGTCCATCACAGGAACACATTTTTAAGTAATATAATAATAATAATAATAATAATAATAATAATAATAATAATAATAATAATAATAATAATAATAATAACTGACAAGTTATAATAATAACAAGTCTCCAGTCCATCACAGGGACACCTGGACAGGTCTCTTCTCTTAGAATTGAGAAAGCCTTTTGGATGAAGGGCGAAACGTCTTCTGCTACAAATAAAAGTCCAGTTGTTTTTTTATTGAACACATTTTTTTGATTGTAACAAAGACCTCGGTACATACCAGGCAACTAGGTTATTAGTCATTTCATTATAAAGCCAGGTTGCATAGGTACCAGGTACATACCAATTGAGTACAAGATAACATGTCATTTTATAGAATAGTCTGGTACAAAATATACATACTGGTTAAATAACCAGTATGCTACCAGTATCTGGGGTATGTACCTTTCTGTATTATGTATTAATATTGTATAAATCTGTGTTACACTTTTAAATACTTTATTTAAAAAAAAAGTTCCTCCATATTTTTTTCAACCTGTAGCTTGGATATCTTTGCCAGTTGTGTTGGGGGAGCTGGTAATCTGTAAAATTCCCTGTGAACACGGATGTCATGGCCCAAGAAGTCTGCAACCTGGTCAAGTTCATTGTTTTTTAAGTTCAAGACTTGTGAGAGCGTGGCTACATGTTTCCGTAGTTGTGTTGACCTGAGGAACTCTGGGTGCTATGCTCCACACTGGCTTGCATGAACACGCAGACTGTCCTGTCCTCTGTAGTGACTCATTGATTTAGGTCTTGCAAATAGAAATAAGTTTGTTTGTAAAACAACACATGTCTCTCTCTTACTTGCCAATAAAGTCAGTGCATCCACCACATTTGGTGCGAGTAAAACTGCAACCTTTCGGCCTCTTTTCACAATGATTTCAACCCGAGTGAAATGGCTGCAGAGCTTCTGTTCAACCGTTGACAAACCCATGGCAACATCATCATGGAGCTTGGTGGTGTCACGCTCCATAAAACTTCGTAGGTGCATCTTTGAAACCTCTCCTGCTCGTCTACGATTGAACACAATGACCTATGCAAGTGTAACTTTTGCAAGTTCTGCATAAGTCTGGGGGCTGGCTTCATCTTTCAAGGTGTTAAAGGCATTTTCTCCTGATTTATTCAGATGCTGATGCAGAAGCTTAACATCTTCAGTGAATGGTAATGTTAATGGCCTATTGTATTTGGCATGATTTTAAGTGCTAAGGGCACTATGAGACACCATCTCTGACCATTTTAATGAGCACAGTTTTTTGAATGCGTCTGACGACTTCATCAGTTGTTCATCTTCTGCCATGAGTGCTCGGCAATGAACAAGGTTACAGATTTTGTTCAGTGTATGTCCCAGTTTTATGGCAAGGCTTGTTTTTTTGTATGAACGTGTTTCTTCATCAAAGCCTGACACAGTCTTTACTGCTTGCACAACTCTCTGGAAGTTAGCAGGTTTCACAGCATCCTCTAGGTTATGTATTGCATATTTTGTGCGCAGACATATCAACAAACGGCCAACTTCATGAAGCTTTTGTCGCATGTAGTCGTATTTTGAGGGGTCTTGTCCATGTCTGTTGTGGAGTGACTGAGCAAACTGAATAATACACAGGTCATTTCTCACAGCTGAGGTAACATCGTCGGGTTTCATACTTTTAATGATCTTACAAACACCACTTCAGATTTCATGATAGAATGCAGACTCTTTAGCCAAAGCCAAACTCAGCACTTTGGCTCTTCCAGGTGGATTATCCATATCCATATTTTCTGGCTTACAAGGGCATCTACGGACATGTCTCCATAGTTGCTTTTGAACGTACATTCCTTCACAGTAGATACAGTGAATAAATGTTCCATCTACGGCCTTAGCTTTTGTCTTTCTCTTCACTTTCAAGGGCCCTTGTCCACCTTGTAAAACTGCATTGTTATGCTTGTGAATTCCCCTGTTCCTCAATTTTTCTAATAAAACTTTGCGCTCTTTAGAATCCTTGTGAAGGGAAAACAGTTGGATAATTTCAGGATGCGTCTGGTGTGTTTGCAAATGGCGTGAAATTTTAGTTTGTGGCTTACCACAAACATAACAGAAGTTTTGTAGACATGTAATCTGCTTTGAGGATTCCTGTTTGAGAAGCTCATCTTTTCTGTCTGGTTTATCCTTTGAGTATGTGGTAGAAGTGGCTTGGCCTGATGTTTTAAATGCGCTTTCTCCAATATTACTTGTGTCAGGAGGAAAGCACCATTTTGACGTGCTGGGAAAAACAGGGAAACTTGTGTCTGACATATTAGGATCAGGTATTGCTCCTTTTTCCAGAATCTGTCCAACTTTGGACTGGCTACACTGAAGGGGGACACAGGGACATCTGGACAAGTCTCCAGTCCATCACAGGTACACAGGGACAAGTCTCCAGTCCATCACAAGGACACGTGGACAAGTCTCCAGTCTATCACAGGGATACCTGGACAGGTCTCCAGTCCATCACAGGTACACAGGGACAAGTCTCCAGTCCATCACAAGGACACATGGACAAGTCTCCAGTCCATCACAGGGACATGTGGACAAGTCTCCAGTCCATCACAAGGACACATGGACAAGTCTCCAGTCCATCAAAGGGATACCTGGACAGGTCTCCAGTCCATCACAGGTACACAGGGACAAGTCTCCAGTCCATCACAAGGACAGATGGACAAGTCTCCAGTCCATCACAGGGATACCTGGACAGGTCTCCAGTCCATCACAGGTACACAGGGACAAGTCTCCAGTCCATCACAAGGACACATGGACAAGTCTCCAGTCCATCACAGGGACATGTGGACAAGTCTCCAGTCAATCACAGGGACACCTGGACAGGTCTCCAGTCCATCACAGGGACACATTTACAACTCTTCAGTCCATCACAGGGACACATTTACAAGTCTCCAGTCCATCACAGGGACACATTTACAAGTCTCCAGTCCATCACAGGGACATCCTGGACAGGTCTCCAGTCCATCACAGGGACACGTGGACAAGTCTCCAGTCCATCACAGGGACACATTTACAAGTCACCAGTCCATCACAGGGACACGTGGACAAGTCTCCAGTCCATCACAGGGACACATGGACAGGTCTCCAGTCCATCACAGGGACATGTGGACAAGTCTCCAGTCCATCACAAGGACACCTGGACAGGTCTCAAGTCCATCACAGGTACACAGGGACAAGTCTCCAGTCCATCACAAGGACACATGGACAAGTCTCCAGTCCATCACAAGGACACGTGGACAAGTCTCCAGTCCATCACAGGGACATGTGGACAAGTCTCCAGTCCATCACAAGGACACCTGGACAGGTCTCAAGTCCATCACAGGTACACAGGGACAAGTCTCCAGTCCATCACAGGGACACATGGACAGGTCTCCAGTCCATCACAGGGACACATGGACAAGTATCCAGTCCATCACAGGGACACCTGGACAGGTCTCCAGTCCATCACAGGGACACATTTACAAGTCTCCAGTCCATCACAGGGACACATTTATAAATTAAAATATATAAATTACACATTTTTGTCATCTGTGTATGTTTCCCATACTTGACAGACAAAATTGTTCTCTGCATTTAACCCAACCACCACCAAGTGGTGCAGTGAGCAGCCGTAGTGAGCGCCCGGGGAGCTGGGGAAATAGGTATGCACTCATAGACACCCCAAGGTGTGTAGTGGCCGGGGTTCGAACTCGAACCAGGGTCCTTCAGATCACAAGTCCGGTTCCCTTGCAAGTCTCCAGTCCATCACAGGGACACATTTACAAGTCTCCAGTCCATCACAGGGACACATTTACAAGTCTCCAGTCCATCACAGGGACACATTTACAAGTCGCCAGTCCATCACAGGGACATCCTGGACAGGTCTCCAGTCCATCACAGGGACACATGGACAAGTCTCCAGTCCATCACAGGGACACATTTACAAGTCACCAGTCCATCACAGGGACACGTGGACAAGTCTCCAGTCCATCACAGGGACACCTGGACAGGTCTCCAGTCCATCACAGGGACACATTTACAAGTCTCCAGTCCATCACAGGGACACATTTACAAGTCTCCAGTCCATCACAGGGACATCCTGGACAGGTCTCCAGTCCATCACAGGGACACGTGGACAAGTCTCCAGTCCATCACAGGGACACGTGGACAAGTCTCCAGTCCATCACAGGGACACATGGACAGGTCTCTAGTCCATCACAGGGACATGTGGACAAGTCTCCAGTCCATCACAAGGACACCTGGACAGGTCTCAAGTCCATCACAGGTACACAGGGAAAAGTCTCCAGTCCATCACAAGGACACATGGACAAGTCTCCAGTCCATCACAGGGATACCTGGACAGGTCTCCAGTCCATCACAGGTATACAGGGACAAGTCTCCAGTCCATCACAAGGACACGTGGACAAGTCTCCAGTCCATCACAGGGACATCCTGGACAGGTCTCCAGTCCATCACAGGGACATGTGGACAAGTCTCCAGTCCATCACAAGGATACCTGGACAGGTCTCCAGTCCATCACAGGTACACAGGGACAAGTCTCCAATCCATCACAAGGACACATGGACAAGTCTCCAGTCCATCACAGGGACATGTGGACAAGTCTCCAGTCCATCACAAGGACACATGGACAAGTCTCCAGTCCATCAAAGGGATACCTGGACAGGTCTCCAGTCCATCACAGGTACACAGGGACAAGTCTCCAGTCCATCACAAGGACAGATGGACAAGTCTCCAGTCCATCACAGGGATACCTGGACAGGTCTCCAGTCCATCACAGGTACACAGGGACAAGTCTCCAGTCCATCACAAGGACACATGGACAAGTCTCCAGTCCATCACAGGGACATGTGGACAAGTCTCCAGTCAATCACAGGGACACCTGGACAGGTCTCCAGTCCATCACAGGGACACATTTACAACTCTTCAGTCCATCACAGGGACACATTTACAAGTCTCCAGTCCATCACAGGGACACATTTACAAGTCTCCAGTCCATCACAGGGACATCCTGGACAGGTCTCCAGTCCATCACAGGGACACGTGGACAAGTCTCCAGTCCATCACAGGGACACATTTACAAGTCACCAGTCCATCACAGGGACACGTGGACAAGTCTCCAGTCCATCACAGGGACACATGGACAGGTCTCTAGTCCATCACAGGGACATGTGGACAAGTCTCCAGTCCATCACAAGGACAACTGGACAGGTCTCAAGTCCATCACAGGTACACAGGGAAAAGTCTCCAGTCCATCACAAGGACACATGGACAAGTCTCCAGTCCATCACAGGGATACCTGGACAGGTCTCCAGTCCATCACAGGTATACAGGGACAAGTCTCCAGTCCATCACAAGGACACGTGGACAAGTCTCCAGTCCATCACAGGGACATCCTGGACAGGTCTCCAGTCCATCACAGGGACATGTGGACAAGTCTCCAGTCCATCACAAGGATACCTGGACAGGTCTCCAGTCCATCACAGGTACACAGGGACAAGTCTCCAATCCATCACAAGGACACATGGACAAGTCTCCAGTCCATCACAGGGACATGTGGACAAGTCTCCAGTCCATCACAAGGACACCTGGACAGGTCTCAAGTCCATCACAGGTACACAGGGAAAAGTCTCCAGTCCATCACAGGGACACATGGACAAGTCTCCAGTCCATCACAGGGATACCTGGACAGGTCTCCAGTCCATCACATCACAAAAATTAAGAACCATTACACGATTGTTTGGTTTATCATATTTATGGCTATTCTGTAAATAGTAAAAATAGAAAAATGACATTCTTTAAAGGAGTACTTTTTCAGTGTCAACTATCCTTCCTCGATGCACTTGCACATACCTTTATTTTGCTCTTACAGAATGTTTTGTTAGCAACTGAAACCTCTGTTGGAGGTGGTGCCTCAAAATCTTGCACATCAGAAGACATTCCATGTAATCTCTGTTGAGATTTTGATCACATAGTAGGAAATAATTGAAAATATATTGTGGTGAAACACATGTTGTAAACCTGTATGATTAAAAAAATATTTTTAAGCATGATTACATTCAAAAAGTAAAATTTAAATCACCTTGCATCTCCATGGCCATTCTGAGTCGCCATAATTATAGGTGATCTCATCTCCTTCATTGATGGGTTTAGTTGCAAACAAACATAGATAGGGCTTTTTGTTTACAATTATGTACCTCATCTTTGCATTTGGGTTTATATGGTCATAATTTACAAGCCTTCCAAGCGACCTGTCCTCGTTTGCTGAATCAACACTACAAATGCATAATGCATATTAAAAAAAAAAAAAAACTCTTGCCA